>PVHP010030679.1:0-21502 GCA_004024765.1 Zapus hudsonius | reverse complement strand
AAAGAAAGAAAGAAAGAAAGAAAGAAAGAAAGAAAGAAAGAAAGAAAGAAAGAAAGAAAGAAAGAGAGAAAGAAAATTAAGCCAGGTGTGGTGTGCACACATCTCGGCACTCGGGAGGAAGAGGTAAGAGGATCACTGTGAGTTCCAGGTCAGCCTGGGCCTGCAGAGTGAGTTCTAGGTCAGCCTAGGGTAGAGTGATACTCTACCTCAAAAACATACAAATAAAAATTAAAAATTTTCTTGGGAGCTGGAGAGATGGCTCAATAGTTAAGGCATTTGTTTGAAAAGCCTAAAAGACCAGGTTTGATTCCCTGGTACCCACGTAAAGCCAGACACACAGTGCCACATGAATCTGGAACTCATTTGCAGTGGCAGGAGGACCTTGTGTGCCCCTTTTCTGTCTTTCTCTCTCCTTGCAAATAACTAAATAAATAACATAAAAATTTTGGGTGGTGGAAATCAAGATTAAGTAAAAATAAATTCAGCTGAGAAATTCAACATTAGTAATAGAAAAACATGGTTCTCACCTCAAAGGGAATAAAAGAGTTTATTCTGGAGCCAAATATGAGTGACCATAGCCTGGGATTATCGATTTAGGTTACCCCAAATTCCATGTTCAAACATATTAACAGAGGTGTCCTCCATAAACTTATGTGTTCTGAATGTTTGATCCCCAGTTGATGGAATTGGGACCTTGTTGGAGGTATGTTGTTGAGATGGTGGGCTTTACAGGTGTTATATCCAGTTTCCCTTTGCCAGTGTTTGACACACTCTCCTGCTTCTGTTGTCCACATGATGATGTAGGAGGGGATGTTCAGTCTCTGCCCATGCCACAGTCTCCCCTGCCATCATGGAACTTCTCCTCAAGTCCGCAGGATTAACCTTTCATCTTAGAAGCTGCTTTAGGTCCGGTGCTTTGTGCCAGCAATGTGAAGCTAACTCACTGCAACAGTCTGGGATTACAGATTTGCGTTACCCCAAATTTCATGTTTCAACATATTGACAGTTTCATAATATTTTTATAGTTACAGACCAACTGTAGGACATAAACCAAGGCATTCTTCAACTTCAGGTAGGTGAGTTACAGCAAAACAGGGAAATCTCTGCTCTAGGCCTCGGATGCTATCTGATGACATTCTTAGCTTTCAGGTTGGTAGAAGCTAGGTAATCTGTTTGTACATTCCAAAAGAATCTCCTTTTTTATTATAAAATATTTTATTTATTCATTTTCAAGCAGAGAGATACAGAGAGAGAGGGAAAGAGAGATAGAGAGAGAGCACCAGGGCCACCACCTTGTGGGTCTGGCTTATGTGGGTACTGGGGAATTGAACCAGGAGCCTTAGGCACTGGAGGCAAGTGCCTTAACTGCTGAGCCATCTCTCCAGCCCAAGAATCTCCTTAATAGTCGGGAATTGCTGTTAGATCACACACTGAGGTAGGTGTTAAATGTTCACTAAAGAAACTGATAAAGTCGAACATAACTTGGCTGTGGACATGCAGCATTCCAAGCTCTCTGCAATCGTTGACATTCTTTTTTTGTTTGTTTGTTTTCGAGGTAGAGTCTCACTCTAGCCCAGGCTGACCTGAATTCACTATGTAGTCTCAGGGTGGCCTCAGACTCATGGTGATCCTCTTACCTCTGCCTCCCGAGTGCTGGGATTAAAGGCGTGTGCCACCACGCCCGGCTAATCGTTGACATTCTAATCAGTCAGTATTGAGGGATATTTGATGGATGTGGGTGATAGTCCTTTCCAGGAACTTCGGTTCATAACATACAGATGCACGTGTATTCCTGTAAGAATGAGTTCCAAACTTTCTGCTTGAGAGTTCTAGTGTGATGTACTTTAGTCTTTGTAGGATTCTTTGGAAAGAAGGAGATTTGGCAAAATGAAGTTTTTGCCACCAGATTATTCATTCACTCATTTCTCGTCACAGGAAGTGAGGATGTCTACAAGAAGGAGTCATTGATCGCATTCCTAGATTCATGATGGGGTTCAAGGCCTGGCTCTGGAGATAACTAGTCACCCCGTGTCTGGGCATCAGGTCCACACACATAAAATGCTGGAGTGATATGCGTGGGTTTAGGTGGATTGTGGAGGAGAGTAAAGTGACAAGTCCTGGCTGTTGGCAAGTGCCACATTCAAGGCAGACAGAGCTTCAGAAGCTTCTTTCCTATTACCGTCATGTTTGAACGGGCCTCCTGAAATTGGGAAACTTTGCTAATTGCAGAGCCAGTTGCTGGCATTTAGGAGAAAAGCTGCCATGTTGGACTCACAGAGCAAAATCCTATGTCAATTGCTAATTTAGCTGGAATGTAATTAATTACCTATTCCACCTGACTCTTAGTTTGACCCTTTGGACATTTCAGAATTTAAAAAAATTATTTATTTGCAAGAAGAAAGAGAGAGAAAGAAAGAGAGAACGGGCACACCAGGACCTCTAGCCATTGCTAACAAACTCCAGATGCATGTGCCACCTTGTACATTTGGCTTGATGTGGGTATTGGGAAATCAAACCCAGGCACTCAGGCTTTGCAAGCAAGCACTTTTAACCACTGGGCCATCTCTCCAGTCCCAACATTTCAGAATTTTGCTTCCTTTATTTTGCTTCTATGGTGATTTTATAATTTTAATTCCATACTATTTCTTCTGATATTACCTTGGTCCCTTCTAATCCATAAGGGCAGGGAGATATTGACCAGAGTAATTGTAAGTGGTTCCCTTGTGTGATGGTTTAGCTAGACAGCTCTTTGTATCCCCAGTGTTTTGATGAGTATGTCGCTGAGTTGCAGTTTTCTGGCTGATCTGGTTACTATGATTTTACCATCTCCCCATCAGATGGCAGTCCTGGGAATGTCTTTTCCTTCCTATGCCATCATCCCAGTAACACCTTCATTAATGCCCCTCTGAGTGACTCCAAAGAAAAAGAAGCCCAGCAAAGAATAAACACAAAGTCTCCAAATCTTGAACACTAACAGGCATATAAAAATTATGTAATCATTAGAATCTCTTCTAGGATCCAAATGCTATATAATGCTACAACTTAGAAGAAAAACAGGGGCCGGCTCTGGAGATGACACCTGGGAAATCTAGTTATCAAAATTGATTCTGGAAGAGCAAACCTAATAAATCAATAACAATGGAAGAATCTGAGAGAGTTACCAAGAAGCTGTCACCCTGAACACCAGGTTTAGCGGTGTTCACTTTCTCTCCATTGGGAAGAACATAAACATCACAACAAAGTCACAAACACCAGGCTTTCTGGGCACTGAAATGCTGTGGAATTGTGGAGGTTTGGTGCCTATTCTTTTCTGAAATGGATTGAGCAACGTCCTATTCTTTGGCCTCTGAGGGCCTATTAAGGAGCACCTGCCTACCGCGACCACGCACAGTGCTAAAGTTGGTCAATGACTTCATCTATGGGAGTCTTTTTGGTACCATGTTGGGATTCTTGTTTTTTCCAATTAATGTTGTAAAAGCTCGAATACAGTCTCAGATTGGTGGGGAATTTCAGTCTTTCCCCAAGATTTTCAGAACAACCTGGCTAGAAGTGGGATAGGAAACTGGCAAATCTCTTCAGAAGTGTCAATTTGAATTACCATCAGTCTGTGATCTCTTGGGGAATAATCAATGCAATTTATGAGTTTTTGTTAAAGGTTCCATAACAAAGTCACCAGCAAAATGGGATTTATCAAGTAATTAGGCCCAAAAAGAATGCAGCTGGCTTTGCTCCTAAGTGGCCTAAATAACAAGTTCGTGTCATTAAGTCCATACCATAGTAAATTATGGGCAAAGCATCAACAACAAAAATAGAATAAAAGTTTTTAAAAGGAAAAAGTAAAACAGAAACCTGCCCATTCTCGCCCAAAAGAAAAGCCTTATAGGTGTTTTTCTACTTCTTCCTGCCCAGGATGTGGTAACGAGAGCTGTGATGTCTGGGGTGTTACAGTGAGGACAGCCAAGGCTGCCACAGTGACAGACCACAGGAGGCCTGGGGCAGGAGGAATGTTTATTTCCAGGAGGGAGAAAGCTTCAGGCCTTGGCTAGGCTGAGTTGTCCAAGCATCTGGAGCCCAAACTTCAAGTAGGCTCTCACTTCCTTAGGGCAGCTGGAGAGTAAGTGCCCTTCAGATTGTACCCCATGAGTTTCAGCCTGGGAAATGTCACAGCAAGGTTTGCAACAGAGTATGCAATGAGAATGAGCTGTACCAGTGCATGTGAGTACTCTCTCTGGCTTTAGGGCACTAAATTCCAAAAGTTTCGCAACCTCAGCATTTCCCATCTCCAGAGCACTCACTAAAAGGGAGGGAAAGTTCTGGGCTATCAATTTGGAAACAGCAGAGAAGTGCAAGCATAGATATAGATCAGAGCTTGATGGCCAGCGTCCACGTATGTGGCCATGTACGCCTGTAACCCCAGCCCTGAGGGGTCACCATACATGGAGTGCATGGAGTGCATCATCTGCACATGTGCACACACACATGTGCATAAAACACATACACACACTCTGCACACACAGAAGAAAACAAATTCATAACAAGTTAACTTTCTAACTCAAAATACCATTCTGTCTGATAGCAGAGATATAGTACAGTAGATTATTGATAAACTTATTACTTTTTTCTTTTTCATAAATCTGATCTACTTCATGGACTCATAGTTTCTCCTTCTGTCTCCTTGGGGGACATTGGTTGAAGTTCTGGGTTCTTGACCACCAGGGCCCCTTTAGCTGGCATCTGCCTTGGGTGTTTATGTTTTCATGGTCTCCAGTGATCAGGCCACCCCTTGCAGTGTTGTTGACCTGACTGGTGGTTTTCCCTGAGCTGTGTCCTCACCTCTCTTAGGCAATGGGGAGTTGTTGGGTGTTCCTTCTACCATTCTAGAGCTGTGCAGACTTAGGGTCCATCTCAGACAATACTTGATGTCACTTTTCCTCTTTTTTATTTTGTTTGTTTTGTGTTTTCGAGGTAGGGTCTCACTCTAGCCCAGGCTGATCTGGAATTCACTATGTGGTCTCAGGGTGGCCTTGAACTCCTACTTTTGCCTGTGCTGGGATTAAAGGCATGGGCCACCATGCCAGGCTCTCTTCTTTTTTAAAAATTATTTATTTATTTGAGAGAGGGGGGAGAGATATAGGTAGAGAATGGGTACACCAGGGCCTCTAGCTACCGCAAATACGCTCCACATTTTGCATCTTGCCTTATGTGGGTACAGGAGAATCAAACCCAGGTCCTTAGGCTTTGAAGGCAAGTGCCTTAACCATTTAGCCATCTTTCCATCCTTCCTCTTTACTCTTAAAGACCTGACCCTACTTATGCATGGAAGAGCCCCTTCCTTACTTGTCCACTCTTAGGCAGTCACCCTGTCTTGCTGTCTTATTTTACCTTCTCTCCTCAGCTTAGGGAATTATCTAACAATTTTCATTAGTTACCTTTTCATTGCTATAACAAAATACCTGACAAAAGAATATTAACGAAGGAAGGAAGGAAAGAAGAAAGAAGGAAAGGGTTTACTTTGGCTTAAGTTTGAGGGTTCAGTCCATCATGGTTGGGAAGTCATGGATGCAGCAGCATGAAATTGCTGGTCATATTGTGTCCAGTCAGGAAACAGAGATACATGAATGCTTGTGCGCAGTTCACTTTTTTCCTTTTCTTCAGTCTGGACCCCAGTCCATGGAATTGTGCTGTTCACAGCCTGGCTAGGCCTTCCCTGCTCAGTTAAATCTCTCTGTAAACACCCTCACAAGCATACCCAGAGGTATGTTTTACTTTGGGAGTTCTAAATCTCATCAAGTTGACAATCAAATCACCACACAATTCATGGCTTAAAACAGTAGCTACTAGTCTGCAGACCAGGAGAAGAAACCCAGCGGAAACCATCTTTGTGGATACCTTGATCTTGGACTTCTCAGCCTCAGAACACAGAGAAATAGGTTGTTTCAAGTCACCTGGCCTGTGGTGTTCTCTTGTGCCAAACCCAGAAGGCCAGTGCAGGAAGGAAAGCCTATTCACTATCACAGACTCTGAAAACATTAATTTCAGCTCTTGATCCTCAAAACCCTTTTCTTTTAGTCTGTTGCCTGCATCAGGGATTATACAAAGCTATTTTGAAACTTAAAAAGAGAGTTAGAATTAACTCTGTTGTTCTCTGTTTTTTGCTGTGATCTTCTCCAAGGTCGCTGAAACGTCCACTTTCCGATGGCTAAAATTGAAAGAGGGGTCACAGAGCAAAAGGGACGTGTGCAAAATGAAAATCACATCACTCAATATGAAAATATCATGGTTGGGTGGGTAAAGTATTTGCTGTGCAAGCCTGGGGACCTAAATTCAGATCCCCAGGACTGACAGAAGCTGGGCATGGTGGCAGCACCCCTAAACTCAGCACTGGGGAAGCAGAGGCAGAGGCTCACTAAGGTGCATTGACTAGCTAGTCTAGCTGAGCCGTGAGCTCTATTCATGGGAGACATACATGTTTAACCTAAATGATTCTAGGCTTTTATGTACTGGAGTTTGCATATTTTAACTTTACCTGATATTCATTATGTCATTGCTTATATATCTCCCTCATTCTCTTTTTAGCCTGAAAAGTATTCCATAGCATTGGAAGAATGAAAATATAGAATGTACGTAAATTCCCTCCAGGTGATAGTTGCGTAGATAGCTTAATTTTGTTTCACTGATATAAACATCAATTTTCCCCCCAAATTTTTCTAACCCGAACCTACATCTTTGAATTTAGAATCCTTTCACTTAATTTGTAGAAAGAAACTATTTGTTGGGGATTTGGCAAAAGGATGGTATACTCTCTAAGCATTGCACCCAAAATTATCTATTTAAATATTTAATTTATTAATTATCTCTTTAAATATTTAGCCAAACTACCTTCCAAAAAGGCTCATCAGCTGTTCCTCTCATTAGTTGTAAATGTGCATGATGGTGAATCTTAAGTACCAGCTTGATTGGGCTCAGAGATGGATAGGAGATTTCTAAAGCAAACTCAGTATGTCTGTGTGGGTGTTTCCAGAGACAAGGAGACCATGAGAGCTCTGGGCTAGTGAGCAGTTTCATCCATTGGCTTATTTATTTTTATTTTGTTTTTATTTTTGTGTATGTGAGTGGTGTATGAATATGTGTGTGCAGATGTGCCCACCTTGTACACATGCATGCAGAGGTCAGAGGAGGACAATGGGTGTCTTCCTCTATACTTCTTTCACCTTATTTCCTTGAGACAGGGTCTCTCATTGAACCTGGAGCTCACCAGTTTTTGATTAGACTGGCTGACAAGTGAGGCCCAGTGATCCTCGTGTATCTGCCTCCCCTCAGCATGGGGATTACAGGCATGCACAGCTATGTTTGGATTTTTGCATGGATGTTGGGGATCAAGCACAGGTCCTCATTCATGCACAGAAAGCACTCTTATCCATTCAGCCATGTCCCCAGCCCCTACATTTAAAATTTGAAGATTATTGGAAGATGGTGGAACTGTGGAAGAACAGGCCTAGTTGTCAGAAGTGGAGCATGCTGGGGGTATGCTTTTAAATGGCATATGGAGGCCTTGGCCATTTCTTTTAATGCTCTGTCTGCTCCCTGGCAGATACGGTGTGAGCAGCCTCCTTTGCCATGTCATATACTGCTGTGATATTGTGCCTCATTTCAGGACCAGAGCAGTGGCTCCAGCTGACCCCTGCACTGAAATCTCTGAAACTGTGAGACTAAATAAATATTTCTGTCAGGTATTCTGTCATAGTAAAAAAGAAATGGCTAATGCAATGTACCTAACATATAGTCTATCATTTAAGTAGTTATTTAAATGCTGTGCCCAGAAGCCATGGATTTTTATAAGAAAATTTCAGTGCCAAGGGTGGAATACCTTCCAGTAAGTTGTTGATCAGGGAGGCCCCTGGTGCCCCCTCCCCAAAATACAGGCTAGTGCCAAGGCTCTTTGTTGTCCACCAAAACTAGATAAGAAGACCCTCTTGCTGAAGAAGACATCACATGCTTGGGCTGTAGGTCACTGAGAAATCAAGTCGAGCTGAGCTAGAAGCCTCTTCCCTGTTGACTGGCTCTCAGGATGCCGGGAAGACCTATGCAGCCTGTTGGGGGAGAAAAGTCATTAATGGTCTTAACCAAGAGTGGGTCCTGCAAGCTTTATGGCTGGCCAGCTAGGCCAGATACTCCAATTGGTGCAATGGTGACATGTTGATCATGAGAGAAACCAACTGCTCTCTGGTTAGATTTAAAGCCTTTTTCTTTTTCTTTCTTTTTTTTTTTTTTTGGTTTTTTTTGAGGTAGGGTCTCACTCTGGCCCAGCCTGACCTGGAATTCACTCTGTAGTCTCAGGGTGGCCTTGAACTCATGGTGATCCTCCTACCTCTGCCTCCCAAGTGCTGGGATTAAAGGCGTGCGCCACCACGCCCGGCAGATTTAAAGCCTTTTTCAAGGGAAGGAATTCCTGCCTGGTACTGCAAACCTAATGAAAAGCCTCTCTGGGAGTTCCTAAGCCCTAAGGGTGGGAACTGATACTGTTGCCTGTCTGAATGAATATATCATGCTCACCAAACTGTCCTCTAAATACTTCTGTTTATGACATATATTAATCTACTCTCACTTTTGGTTAGAAAAGTTTCTCATTTCAGATGGCTGTGACCATCTAACAGGATGGTTATAGTACCACTACCACCTTCCTGATATGCAGGATTTGGGGGTTTAGGAAGGGTCTCCCAAACATGTGAACCCCAATTTTGGGTCCTCATTCTATTTTTTTTTTGGAATATGAAAATATATTACTGTGTTTCCATTATAAAAATTTATGGTCTTGATCTTTCCTTCTTGGCATTGTACAGGGCCAGAAGAAACACACTGGCTACTGTAACAACCTTGAAAAACACTTCAGGAATACCACCAGCAGAATGACCTTTTTAACCAAATCTAGGAACCAGAACGTCGTCATTAAAATACGGAATGCTTCACGAATTTGTGTCATTCTTGCCCAGAGGCCATGCTAATTTTTGTATCATTCCACTTTTAGTGTGTGTGCTGCTGAAGCAAGCGCCCTTATACCATTTTTAACAAAGAGTTGATAAAAATGGACTCAAGAAGGTAAATGATGAACTATTGAGTTTATTTAGGGGGAAATCATAAGCTGTGAGGTTCATCGAAGGGAAATTGGGATCTAGGGAAAGTCTGGAGCAGAGTCACAAGCATGTGGAAGACAGGATCTAGAAGCCCACATAGAGATTTAGAGGAAACACACACTCATCATGCAGGAGGCATGGCATCCACCTTGAGCCTCCCAGGGAAGAAAGAAATTAAGTGGTGGTGACTTAAGAAAGAATCGCAGGGGGAAAGGGCCAAAGCAGAGAGCAGGAAATTCAGACGAGAACTGAGCACTGACCGTGCTTCCCATGAGTTTAGAGAAATCACACATGTAAAAGGTCCGCAGTTTAGAGGAAACACCCATGTGACAGATTCAGAATTTAGAAAAAGTACACATAGGGTAGATTCAGAGATCAAAGATGAATCATATATGTAATTAAAGTGAGAAGTTACCCCAAAGCATAACACAGAAGACAAACCAGGGAAATGCCCAGACCAGGGGAAAACTTACATGTATCCAGATGAAAGAGATTACAGGGCAGAGAATGGACATAGAACAGCACAGATGAGTCTTTGTAGTCAATTCAACATGGATTATTTCCTCAGACTCAGGTGTGTAAGGGGCTGACCCAAAGGCTAGCCCACCTAGGTAGTGTGCTCTACTGTGGAGGCAGCAGGGGGCGCTGCAACCATTGTGGATAAAACTGGATCAGCCACAAGCTCCATTCTTGCCAAGGCAGGGTGGCACCTTATGGTTCTTTTTGGGCTTCTGAGCCTAACTGAAACTACTTCTAGAAGCTAGCTTTCTCCTGAATCTTTTTCACTTCAATTGTTTAGTCAGAAAACCCCAGGAGCTAGCTCAAGGCTCTATCTCTTGAATAAATCAGGCCAGTCCCTCCAGATTTTATCTTGAGTCTGATCACTTTTCGCTTCCTCCTCCTCTGCAACCTTAGTTCACATTGCTGTGGTCATTTCCTGTTTGGACAACTTGTACTCCCTGCCTCCTCATTTCCTACCTTCCCTCCCTCCCTCCTGACTACCACACTGCAGCTACAATCGTCCTGCTGCTCACAACTGTCCAGTGGCTTCCAGTGGAATCTAGAATAAACTTCAGTCTCCTATTGTGGCCTACCTTGCATACACCATTGGCTTTGCCAATGCCCTACCGAATCTTTTATAATTCTCTCCCATTTCCATGAGGTTCCAACCATAGCCTCCTCTTCATTCTGTCCCTTAGCCGTCCATGGTCACTGTTGAGTTAGGACGTTTGCTTCTGCTCCTCTGGCCATAACCCAGGACTCACTTTACACTTCTTCTTGAACGATCTCTTTGATCACTCTGGTTAGTATAGAGCCCTGTCCCCCTGACCTCTATCCAAGGCTGACCTGGAATTCACTATGTAGTCTCAGGGTGGCCTTGAACTCATGGCAATCTTCCTACCTCTGCCTCCCGAGTGCTGGGATTAAAGGCGTGCACCACCACGCCCGGCTAGGATTTTTTTTTTTGTCTCCTTCAGTGATCTCTTCCCCACAGTACTCATGACTACCTGATAAGATCTTATTTGTATATGGACTTCCCCTAAAGCTTCCTGCCTTGCCCTCGAGGGACAGAGCTCTATCTGTGGTATTCATTATCATTATCTCCAAAGCTTGGTAACTGATTTGTGATTAAATGCTCAAAAATATTTGTCACCAATTGTTTTTGATTAAGATTGAATTTAACTCATAGATTCGATTGTGAGTGAGCTAATACTTTTTTTTTTTGCAATGTTACATGTCTTTCTGTATTCACTTATTTTTTTTTAAGATGAGCTGTAAGGTTTATTTCTTCCTACAGGTCCTCTGCATACATTAGGGAGTATATTTCTAGATATTGTAATTTCTTGTCACTTCTGGGAATGGGAGTCTTTTTCAGTTATCTTTCTATGTTGATCTTGTGAGTGGCTACAATAGAAGTTTCAGTTTGTCATTCTGTTCTCTGGGTTCTCAAGACAAACATGCCATCTATAAATTTTCTTGCCTTTCCCTCTGACTCAGCACTCTTTGGTGACTGTCTTTCATTTTTGGGATCAGTGGTATTATTTCAATTAATACAATTAAAAATTAATGACATTACAAATTGTACTTATTGGATATTCTGGGGTATGGATGGGAGGAGAAGTCCTTCTTTGCTTAGTGAAAATTATGTCATTTTCATAGGCTATGTGAGAGAGGCTGGGTTATTAGGAACCTGCAGCAGGATTGGATTCTGGAGATCATTTCTACGTGGGCAGGAAAGGAGATCACCCACAAGCACACGAGGGAACCTAAGGAGCTGACCACCCAAGCTGGGAGAAGCTTGGTTAGGTCTACACACTGACTCCTGCACATGGCCCAGGAAGTCTTCCACAGGGAGATGGGAACCCTGGAACCAGCAGCTGAAACAGAACAGATATCAAGTCTCGCTACAGAGCCTTTTCTGCCCAAATCTCTAGGGAAGCAATACTTCCCAAGAGGAACATTCTCATGGCAAAGAGAGCTATAGTCTCCATGAGGGCTCCCCAACTTGGATTCTCCCACAAAGGTCTGAATAATTCTGGGTGTATTGAATTACCCTTTGCCCTCATCAGCGTGGCTCATTGGGCCTCAGAACCAATCAGCCTTCCTAGAAAGGCTAAATGATTCAAGTCACAGACCCTTAGTAACCTCAGTGCCCACTATCAATTAAGGATCTCATTGCCTACATAGAGGTATTTTCTGAATGAATAAATTTATTTCTGTCAATCCTTGGAATTAGCAAGATAAAAGTTCTGGCCACTGACACAACAAAAATCTCCTAAAAATTTTTGCATTCCCCTTTAGCCCAAATTGCTCTCAAGCTTGGTTGGAGAATCTGTTTTATTTTACAGATGGCAGATTAAATGGAGGAGAGCCTAGATCCATTGATAAGACAAGAAGATAGCCCACCATGAGACTTTCCACCTTTATCACATCTGCCAGGGCCCAGGAGAAATTGTAGGGGAAGCAACATCATGAATACTGCTCTTACTGCTAGACTGACAATCAGTATCAGGGTGATGGTGACAGACACTTAGAATAATCAAAACGTATGCAAGCAGAAATTCAGAGGTTACAAAGATCTCAATACTAAATTAGACTGCCAACAGGCCTTCCATGACTCAGGGAACTTTGTGGAAGAGGGGGGTGGAAAGATTGTAAGAGCCACAGATTGGGTAGGAATACCCTGAGGCATGGTTCCCCACTACCCCATAGGGACTGACTGAGGCCTTCATGACCCTGTAAGGTCGGAATTCAGGCTACACCCTGATCCTCTTCCCCAACCAGCCTCAAGAGAAGTATCAACAAGAGTCAAAGATAAAGGCCTGAGGGATTATCCTTCCTGAGCCTGAGAGCATGTGACCACCTGAGCCCTCCACCCAACCTCATGTGACCACCTGGCCCCCAACCTGAACATTTTCCCCTTAAAAGCCCTAATCTAAACCTGCCTTGTGCTTTTTCGCCACCTTTGGTGAAAATAGCCTGGCAGCTCGCTTTTCCTCCTATTAAAACCTTTCCTTTCAGAGTGGTCTCTCATGGTCATCTCCATTCTAACAGACCCCCACAGTGACTACCATAACCCCACCGAGGAGGGCCCCCAGAGTAAAGGGGACACTAGTGTATAATCTGTTATATATATATAAAATAAATTTTAAAAAAAGTTCTGGCCAGGCACACACCATTAATCCCAGCACTTAGAGGTAAGATTTAGGTAAATTTAAGGCCAGCTTTGTACTACAGAGAGAGTTCCAGGACAGTGTGGGCTAGAATGAGACCCCAACTCAAAAAAAAAAAAAAAAAAGTAAAAACAAGCTTTTAGTGCTGGATTTGAAAGAAAGTCCCATGATATAAATTTCATATGACTTTAGATCTTCCATAATTCTCAGTTTATATTGTAAACTGGGTGTGGGGGAGGTCTATGCTTGTAATCCCAGCATTTGAGAGAAAGAGGCAGGAGGGTCAGAGTTCCAGGTCATTCTTGGCCACCTAGTGAATTTGAGGTCAGTGTAGACTACATGAGACTGTGTCTCAAAAAGCAAAAATAAAGCTTGGTGTGGTGGTGCATGCCTTTAGTCCTAGCACTTGGGAACAGAGATAGGATTGCTATGAGTATGAGGCCAGCCTGGGACTACAGAGTGAGTTCCAGGTCAGCCTGGGCTAGAGTAAGACCCTACTTTGATAAACAAACACCCCCCCCCCAAAAATAAAATTTTAAAATTTTGATATTTTATACTGAGATATCTGTAAATATTTTCATGTTAAGTTCTGGGTATTTTTTCAGTTGATAAATATTTAGTTAAGTGTTGGTGTGCAGAAGATTGATGGAGAATTCAAAGTGGGCAGTAATGAAAGGCCCATACTCAGCAATCAAAATGTTTTCAATGGTTAATAGGAAATTATCTTTTTGTTTTCTATTTCGAGACAGGACCTCATGTAGTCCAGATTGGCCTGGGACTCACTATGTAACTGAGGTTGACCTTGAACTTCTGATCCTCCAGCCTCCAGCTCTGAATGCTGGGATTATAGACATACACCGCCATGCTTGATTGTATTTTGAAGACCAGATTTTGGAGAGTATGGCTGTGGTGGTTTGATTCAAGTGTCTCCCATAAACTTGTGTTCTGAATGCTTGATCCCAGCTGATGGCAATTTTGGAATTAGAACCTTGTTGGAGCTGTGTTGTTGGGGGCGGGTTTATGGGAATTATAGCCAGCTTCTCCTTGCCAGTGTTTGGCACACTCTCCTGCTGCTGTTGTCCACCTGATGTTGGCCAGAAGGTGATATCCATTCTCTATTCATGTCCTCATCAAGTTTCCCTTCAAGTCTGTAAGCCAAAATAAACCTCTTCCTCCACAAGCAGCTTTTGGTCGGCTTCTTTTCTGTGAAGCAAGGAGAAGCTGACTGCAACAATAGCCAAGGTGAGTCAGGGTGCCTATTTTAAGAAAGGATTGGAAACAACAAGAAAAGAAATGAGAAGAAGGGATTGGAATACAAGAAGCTTGAATCTCTAGAGGAGAGTTTGACAGAAGGGATGGACATTTATATTACAAAGAAAAAAAGCAGCAGTGTAGCAATTAAAATTAGAATACTGTCCTAGGATATAGCTCAGTGATAGAGCAGTTGCTTAGAATACATGTGATCGGATTTTACTCCTAGGACTGTAAAAAAGAAAACATTAGGATTGGATTCATGACTGGATCTTAGAAGCGAATATTGCTTGTCAGCTCAGATCAGGATTGAGAGTTCCGAAGGCTGGATGATCATATGGCCTCCACTTTGGGGAGGAGGGAAACCATGCTGTGCCTGTTACCAGCCGCTGATGGCTAAGACGATGCCTCACTCTCTCTAATGATTAGCAGACACTTCTAACTAAGCACTACAGTTTGGATGCGATGTGGTCCCCACAGGCTTATGTGTTTGAACCCTTGCTCTCCCATTGGTGGTGGTGCTGTTTTGGAAGGTTGAGATCTAGCAGGGGGAGTAGGTCACCAAGAGTGGACCCCTGGAGGTATAGCATCCCTGGCTGCTTCCTGCTTGCTCTCTGTTTTCTGTCTGCCTCAGTGATGTGCAGTCACCTCATGCTCTTGCTGACATGGACTGGGCTGTTTCCTCCTGTGTCTTCCCTGCCAGGACAGACTGTAATACTCTGAAACTGGGAGCCAAGATGGTGTAATCCCTCCCTTAAGTTGTATGTGTCAGTATTTGCTCACAGCGATGAGAAAAATAACTCAAACATCGAGGCATTCAGATAACTTGAGACTCTCTGAAAAGTTTCTAACAATAAATTTGAGGAGGTGAGAAAATACTTAGCTATCTAGTATCTTTCTGATCAATGATAAAGTAATAATGACAACCATTTATTAAGTGTCTAACATGTCATGTGCTTGTTAGTTGTGTGTATATGTGTGTGTGTGTGTGTGTGTGTGTGTGTGTGTGAGTGTGGGTGCATGAGTGTCATGCCATGTGTGTGGAGGTCAGGTGTCAGTCCTGTCTTCCACCTCATTTTGAGGCAGGGTTTCTTGTTCTCTTTGTGGCTCACGGTTGTGCTTGCCAGGTTAGCTGGTCTTCAAGCTTCTGGGAAGTTTCTGTCTCCATCACCCTTAGCAGCAGCAGCATGCTGGGATTACTGAAGCCTGCCATGGCTTCTGACACTTACATGGGACTTGAGAAATGAGCTCAGGTATTCAGACTTTTACAATAAGAGCTTTATCCACAGCGCCATCTCCCCAGCCTCCACTTGACTATTAAATATATATACATATTGATTGGCAAGTAGAGAGAGATAGAAGACAGAGAGCAGGCAAACCAGGGACTCTGCATATGATCTCCAGATGCATGCACCACTTGGTGTATCTGGCTTTTACGTTGGGTACTGGGGAATCAAACTCAGGTTGTTAGGCTCTGCAGGCAAGCATTTTAATCACTAAGTCATCTCTCCAGCCCTCCACTTAACTATTTTCTACTTCATTTATTTCTTTAATAATCTTTAGAGGTAGATAATATTATTTACCAGTTTACAGATGAAGAAATTAAGGTTAAGTGGTTAAGAAACTTGTCCACACCCATGCAGAAAGAAGAAAATGCAACCGTGACTAGAATCCAGGGCTGTCTGAGTTCAGAGTTGGACAGGCAATCCTGGAAAGTTTAGTGATTCAAGCCCATGTCAAATATCAGGCTCTGGTTTACTTCTAGCATACTCTGAACTTTCTTATGCTTTAATTAAATGACTATTGTTGTAGTTGCCTTCTCGTTGCTGGGACAAAGCACCTGACCAAAAGCAGCAAAGGGAGGAAAGTTTTTATTCTGGCTTCTAGTCTTGAAGAGGAAGTTTCATGATGTCAGGAAAAAGCATGGCACGAGCAGAGGCTGGACATCACCTCTGCCACAGCTAGTGGGAAACAGCAGCAGGACAGTGAGGCAAACTCTGACAAAGGGGCATTGGCTACAACACCCCTAAACCTGCCCCCAGCAACACACCTCTTCCAGCAAGGCTCCACCTCCCAAATTCCCACCAGCTGGAGACCAAGCACCCAGAACACATAAGGTTATGGGAGACATCTCATTCAAACCACCACAACGGTTTTCTTGAACTTACTATGGACCTCAGGTTGTACAATTTGAGAGAAGATGGCCACCAATAAAGAAGAACATGAAAGAGCAGAATCTTTGATGAAAAGTTGGTCTCATCTGACCATCAACATTTCTGGAAAGAACCCAAGACCCTGTGGCAGTGGGCCAGGGCCTGGGAGCCTTGAAGGCTTATTTCTTATGTGGCCTGACCAGCTGTGTCCTTGTTACTTCAATTGTAATACCATTTTTTATCTTTCATAATTTAAAATTTTCCTTTACAATTTCTTATCAAAACCTGTTGTCTGAGGGTATTAGAATCTGGACATTTATTTACAGAAGTGTTTAACTCGGTCATGTGCTTTGTCAGAGTCTTTGTGAACTTTGAGGCCTAAATCATATTAATTATATCAGTCTCCTTTCATGGCTGTTATTTTTATTTTCATGCTTATTGTAAGAAGGAATTTTTAAGATAAGAAAGAGTGGAGTAAGAGAATAATAATTTTGTTGTTTACATAAGTTCTAGCTTTCACTCAAATGTAATTACTTTTACTCAATACTTTAAATTTTTAGTTTAATTAGAATACATTAAAAACAGCAAATTAACTTTTCCCTTATGACCATATAAACAACCATTACATTTCAAGATGGAACTTTGAAATTCAGATGGCTCCTAACTGATATCTTGATGCTTTTTAAACATGCTGCAAATTTGGGCAGATGGCTTAACTTTTTTTTTTTTTTGAGACAGGGTTCCTGTAGCCTTGTCAGGTCTTGAATATCCATCCTCCTGCCTCCACTTCCCCAATGCTGTGATTATTACACACTACCGAGGCCAGAACTGATCTACTTGTAAGTTAATCAGTACAAATAGCAGAAGAATGTCGACACTGTTTCTTCTACAACCTTACATTTTGTAGCAGAGGACAGAGATGACAGAGATTAGTGGGAAGGAACTTGATTACTCTCAGGAAAGAATTTATTGTAGGCTTAGGTTGTAGGAGATCATAAGGTAAAACAAAGCCAAGACCCAACTTGTGAATTGGAAAAGCATGTTTATTTAGCCTGTAATACAGTATAATTATCCCATCCTTAAAGAAATAAAGAATAGCTCTTCCTACTCATACAGCCTAAACCAGAAAGAAGAGAAAAGGGAAGAAATCAAAAGTGGGAAAGAGGGGCTCCCTATCTCCTCTGAAGTCCACATGGCAGATGCCTTCTGTATTTTTTCCTCTTTTCTTCTATTCACCTAATAAAGTCTCTCTGAACCTTAAAAAGTGGGAAGGAAAAAAAGAGACAATCCAGGGGACAGAAGGACAGAAGACAGAATGGCTTTAACCTTCACCCTCTCCTCGCCGCCTTAGCTGCCCCTCCTTCCTGGAGGCAGCATGAAGCCCTGGCACTTCAAGTGGACGCTGTTAATCTCCTTACTGCTCTGATCTCTTAGTAGCTCATCAGCTACTCTTTTCTTCTGAAACTAGCTCGGGCTTCCTCTCAGAAAGGCAGGCAAGGCTCACGTGGCTCACACTAGGGAGAGCACACACGTTTTCACACATGATCATGGTAAGCATGCCTCCCACTCGGAACAGTGTTCGGGCTTGGACTGATGATTGCAGTGAGTGTACTGGGAGGCACCATGCTTGCAGGGTGTGCACCTGCAGCCTCCTCAACTCCAGTTATGGGGTGTTCCGAGATCCCGCACTCAACGTGCTCTTGTGTGTGTTTGGGGTGAGAGTGTGTATGTGTGGAGGTGGGTGTGCGTGGGGAGCCCAGAGGGTTGACGTGGAGGGTCTCCTGAGATCTCACTCCTCTTTTATTTTCTGAGTCCAGAGCTGGCTCATCCAGCTAGTCTAGCTAGTCAGCTTGCCCTGGGGAATCTCCTCTCTCCATCTCCCAAGGGATTACGGACAGGTGCCTGGGTGCTGGGGACCTGACCTCCGACCTGTACACACACAAGCGGTGTATCTACCTTTACCCTCCTTTGGATGACACTTCTCTGCTTCCTTAACATCCCGATTACCCCAGTTATAGCAATATTTATGCCCAGATGGTATCTGTTTTTTTCATCAGATTCAGTTTCTTTTTTTAAACTTTTTAATGATAACCTCCATCCATATAGACAATATACCTGGTCATAATCCCTTCCTACCACTCTTCCTTTGTCCCTCATGAATCTCCCCATCCACTGAATCCATATTTGTCTTTTTCAGTCCTTCCTCTGCAGAACTTTCCTTCTGCCTTAAAAAAAAAACTTTTAAGCCAGGCACAGTGGCACATGCCTTTAATCCCAGCACTTGGGAGGCAGAGGTAGGAGGATCGTTGTGAGTTCGAAGCCAGCCTGAGACTACATAGTGAATTCCAGGTCAGCTTGGGCTAGAGTGAGACCCTACCTCAAAATCCAAAAAACAAAACAAAACAAAGCTATCAAACAAACCAAAAAGAAATAAAACAACAAAAACCTTTTTATTGATAGCTTCCATAATTATAGACCATAAACTATTATGATTCCCTCCCTCCTCCCCATATCTTTTCCCCCTCAGTCTCTGTTTTGTTTCAGTGTCATCATCTTTTCCTCCCATTATGTGTAGATATTATCAGGCACTGGAAAACCATGAATATCAAGGCCATTTTGTGTCTGGAAGTTTGCGTTGTAAGTAGTCCTACCCTTCCTTTGGGAGATTCAGTTTCTTGAGAATGGAGATTGCATATTTCTAAAAATATTTATTTATTTATTTAGAGGAGAGACACACACACAGAGAATGTGTATGAACTCCTGACACATGTGCCACTTTGTGCATCTGCCTTTACATGGGTAGTGGGGAATCGAACCCCCCCCCTCAATTGGGCTTTGCAAACAAGTGCCTTAGCTGCTGAGCCATCGCTCCAATTCCACTTGTGTCTTTTAAAAAATATTTTTATTTAATTATTTGCAAGCAGAAAGATACTGAGAAAATGAATGAATGGATGTGTCAGGGTCTCTTGCCACTCCAAACAAACTCCAGATGCATGGGGCACTTTGTGCATCTGGATTTATGTGGGTACTGGAGCATTGAACAAAGGCCATTAGGTTTTAACACTGACCCATCTGCCCAGCCAGAGACCATGTGTATTATACCTGCATGGCTAGTGTTTTGATTAGATCCAGAATTAGCAATGCTCCATACAAAGGTTTGGTTTGTTTGCTTATTTATTTATTTATTTATTGAGTCAGGGTATTATTTAGCTTAGATTGTCCTTGAACTCACGATCTTCTTGCCTCAGCCTCCTGAGTGCTGGGATTACAGGTGTGTGCCACCACATCTGATTTCAAATACAAGTATGAGGAATAAACAAGTGAATAAAGCTTTTAAAATTAGATATGCTCTTACACTAAAACAGAAAAAAATAGATAAAAGCGATGCTCATAATCATATTTTTAAAATTTTTTAAACTTAATTTTATTTTCACACACATATATATGCACATGTGTGAGTGTGTATGTGTGTGTGGGAGGACACCAGAGCTTCTTGCTGCTGCAAAGGAATGCCAGACACTTGCACCACTTTTTGTGTGTGGCTTATGTGGGTGGCTTGGGAATTGAACCCAAGTCTTTGAAAGCAAGTGTCTTTAACCTCTGTTGCAGTCAACTTCCTCTGTTGCTGCACAGAAAGAACCCAAACAAAAGCTGCTTGTGGAGGAATGGGTTTATTTGGCTTATGGACTCAAGGGAGACTCCATTCTGGCAGGGAAAAGGATGGCATGAGCAGAGGGCTGGACATCACCCCTGCCATAGCACTGCAAACAGCGGCAGGAAGGTGTGCCAAACTCTGGCAAGGGGAAGCTGGCTTATAACCCCATAAGCCCGCCCCTGACAACACAGCTTCATCGAGGTTGTAAAACCCAAACTGCCATCAGCTGAGGATCGATCTATCAGAACACATTCAATTGTTTGTGGGGGACACCTGGATCAAACCATGATGATCTCTGAGTCATCTTCCCAGTCCCACAATTTAAAATTTTTAGAAGATTTAAATTTTAAAGATTTTTTGTGATAAAATATTCCTTTTCAAAAATAGCAAGACCACATAGAGTATTTTTTTAAAGATTTTCAGAAAGTGGTTCAACTGCCAGTTACTGCTTAAAGAGTGGTTTGTAATTTATTTTAAAAAACCAGCAAATCATTAGTGCTTGTCATTTACTGTATACTCACATCACAGAGATGAGCAGCTTTAAACTGGGGAGGCATGCTCAAACCATTCGGATTAGTGTTTTCACTGAAGTTGAAAGGGAACCAGTTAGGTGAAGGCAAGAGGATCAGAAGTTCAGTTACATAGCGAATTTCTGGGATATGAGATCCTCTTTCAAAAGCCAAGGGGCTAAGAAGATTCCTCGGTGGTTAAAGGCATTTGCTTGCAAAGCCAGCTTTAATTTCCCAGCACCCACAGAAAGCCAGATGCACAAAGTGGTGCGATGTATTATGTCCTCTACACACTTCGATTTATGTCCATATATATATATATATATATATATATATATTTACTAAAACTATATCTACGATATGATCCAGCTGTAACTCTTCTTTTTTTAAAATATTTTATTTATTCATTTTTAAGCAGAGATACAGAGAGAGAGAGAGAGAGAGAGAGAGAGAGAGAGAGAGAGAGAGAGAGAGAGAGAACACACCAGAGCCACCACTTTATGGGTCTGGCTTATGTGGGTAATGGGGATTTGAACCCGGGGCCTTAGGCACTGGAGGCAAGTGCCTTAACCGCTGAGCCATCTCTCCAGCCCAGTTTATGTCTATATTTAATGCTTAATATTTAATTTATTGAGAGAAACTTCTCTTTATAGATGGCAGTGACCCCGGGGTGACTCAAAACCCATCCACGTGCTGAGAGTGGCAGTGGAATGTTCAGAGGGTACAAGCTAAGTGAGATATCTCGCTCACCTTCTTCAAGGCTCAGGGACCATTGTGGGAGAGGTGGCAGGAGGAGGAGTGCTTACAATGTTGTCGTCTAGACACAAAGTGGCCTTGATACTCACAACCTCACAGTGTTGATGCTACCTACACAAGACCTGCAGAATAGGAGGGAAAAATGATGGCATCAAAATAGAAGAGAGACTCAGGAAGAAGAAGGGATTCAGTGGAGGGGGTGGGAGGGGATTATGATCATGGTATATTATCTGTATTTGTGGAAAATGTCAATAAATAGTTATATAAAAGTGCATCAAGCATCTGGCATTAATTGGCTGTAGCAAGAGACCCTGGTGCACACATTACACTTTAATAAAAGATTCTATTTATTTTTAATTTTTAAAAATTATTA
>PVHP010030678.1:0-21441 GCA_004024765.1 Zapus hudsonius | reverse complement strand
GAGAAGGAAGCTGCTGCAGGGATTGTAGCATCCATTGGTATTTTGTTGCTTTTTCTGGTTGAATGCTGTATGCATTTGTTGTATTAGGAGATGCGACTGTGATGGGGTGTCAGGTGTCAGTCAACTGGAGGAGAAGTCATGGGTCTAGATTTCAGAAGGGAGTCAAAGGTGGATATCAGTCTTGGGAGCTGTGTAAATTCGAGGTGACGTTCAAAGACACGAGATAAATGTGATGTCTACATGGAAAGTAGATCTTTAGGTAGTCAATAGACCCATCTCTTCATGGGAATTATAATTTTAAATCAAGCCAGGGGTATTCTGATGGCAGAAAAATGAGGGAAGCCAAGTTAAAGACCATACATTTGAGCTGTCCTTTGTGGTATTTCTGTCAGCACAAGGCCCATGCCGAAGCCTTTACTTTAAATATTTTTTGGTTTGCTTACTAATTTTATTTTTGGAAAACAGTTAGCATTGATATAAGTCGGTGTCCCTAAGATACATTTCTTTTTCCTCTGAATGCTGTGAAAATTTCTTATTTTCTCTAAGTTTTGTCAAAAAGTAATCTACATTTAAGGTATATAACATGATGGTTTCCTGTGTCAAAATTTGAAAACTCGATCACCACAGTCAACTTAGTTGACACATCTGTCACCTTGCTTAGTCACCTTTTATTTTTTGGGGAGGGGTGAGAATACTTAATACTCTTCAATACTAACTTAGGGGTTCAGTTTGACTTATAATTGATTGGTGTTTTTCTTTTGAGTCAAGGTGTCACTAAGTACTTCAGGCTAGCCTCAAACTGGAAATTTCCTGAGTGCTGAGGTTACAGGCATGCCACTGAACTAGGAATGCAGGGTTTAAGAAGGAAACCCAATTGAGTAGACAGTTCTAAAGGTTTCAAATCTGCTTGCTTATAACTTATAATCCGTTGTCAAGTTTAAACATCATCTTTTGTTTCTGTTTGCAAATGCCATCTTTTGTATCTTGATGTCCTCTGTGCCGAGGATATCTACAGGTAATACCAATGCATTCATTTTAAATTTCTTGTTTTTGTCTTTATTTGTACATTCAGTACAAATGTGCTGTAGCAAGAATAATTGATGTATTTTCTGAATGTCTCAAGACAGTTAAGGTCTAGGTTCAGTGTGTTAGTCTTCAGTCTTCAGATTGTGTATCGATGAGTTTCCTTGCTGTTTCCCTGCCTGCGTTTGCCGTGCCTGGCTCTTCTGATGTCTGATGGAGGTACAGTCTTGAATCTCACAGTCTTTAGCAGAGTCATCATTTAGAATTGGAACGCTCTCGACTCGTAGAGACACTGTTCTGTGCATGTGGCCAGTATCTCCACCTCTGAGCTTGTGTGGCTATTAGATACACATGGCATACGGATGCAAGAGAGGGGCCTGGGGAGATGGCTCAGTGGTTAAAGGCACTTGCTTGCGAAGCCTGGTGGCTCTGGTTTGATTTCCCAGTACCTGTGTAAAGCCGGATGCACAAAGTGATGCATGTGGCTGGAGTTTCTTTTGCAGTTGCAGGTGGTTCTGGTGCGTCTCTCTCCTCCCTATTGAATGAATGAATGAATAAATAAATATTTTTTTTAATGTATGAGAGAGAACAAGTCTAGGCTTTGGCTTTAAGACCCAATGGTTAAGCTCGCCATAGAAAATAGTCATTTTGGGATTACATGGCCAACTGGATGGTGTTCATGACAGGTCACTTTCGTTAGTTAAATGGGTTTCTGTTATTTGTTTGTTGTAGTTCACTCCAGCTTGGAAATCTATAGATAGAAAAGACTACCTGTTGCCTTGTGGAGGTAAGGAATAATTATCAGCATGGCTTAAAGGAATAATAACCTTTTTCTCATTTGTATTGTAAATGGAAGCACTTTCCCTGTGTGTGCACACGGGAGTTTGGGATAGCCTTTCAATTTTCAGGAAGGAAAATTGACTAGTGAATTTAATAGTAAGTTGGCAACAAACTTCCTTAATACCCATTCCCACAGAGGCGCGTGACAGAGTTCCTGTCCCTGAATTTGGTCCGTGGTGGAGGGACTTGAGTTAGTTGTAGTCAGAAGTAATTAGGGTGTTTGACGGTGAGACCTCAGCACATGATCCCCTTTGCTTTGGAGGCACATGTCCAGCCAGATGGGGGCGGGTCTAGATCCATGTTCTCTTTTGCACCTTTGGGTACCAGAGATGGGGGAATCCCTCAAAGCAGCACAAACTCGGTAGCCCTCCCTAGCAAAGAGCGGAGGTGGGTAGAAGTCAAGATCACAGGGCGAGGAGGCTGTTCCCCGAGGCTGGCTGTCAGCAGGCAGGCTGTTATCCCCGAGTGGAAAAGGCTGTTGGAAGTGTGCTTACACGTGTTTCCATAGCAGCAAGTCATTCTAGCATTTTCAGTCGGTTTTGGCTCCCCCCCCCCTTTGGACTTCTGTTCCCTTTTGCCTCTCTGCTCTTCATTGATTCGGGTTTAAACAAACAGCATATTTAGGTCAAGGAAAGGGGTGCTGGCTAATGTAGATGCTAGGCTAAGCATTCTGGGAGAGAGATTTCTCTCAGCACAGGAACATTCTTTGTGCCTTCCAGCAGCATCTGCAGCAATGAGACTGTCTGGCACCGTCTTTTTCATTTTGGGCAGGTTCTGAGATTCAGAACCAAGCTAATGCCGGGAGCCGGCAGTTTTCCAGCAAGCCTGGGCAAATCTTTAATACATTTCTTCTTTGTACTACCAGAGAAGCAGCCCACTTTCAAGGTCTTGGTACATCTGAGGTGTGTCATCTCGCTTTTGCACCACCCACCCTTCCCTTTTTACACTGGAAGCCTGGATTTTTTTCTCTTTTTTTGGTCAGGCTGTTGGGCAGGAGCGGATTCTAGTGTGACAGACAGCTTGGAGCTTCCCTTCTGTTCCGGTGCCGGTAACTGCTTGTCGTGAAGATGGTACAGTGGGAGCCTGTCTCTGAAGAACCAAGGAAGATGATGTGGAAAGGGAATAAAGATTGCTAGGAATCGGAACGTCCACACCTTGGGGATGGGCTGCACTACCAGTGTGATGCTCTTCAAAGGCATCCGCACGGTGTTTGAGAGGAACTGTGCGTACATGTGCAAGCAGCAAGGAGAGAATAATGTCCTTGAATATACAGCATACAATTGGACAAAAGAAGATTCAGAACTATTGATCTCCTCCTGTCTGGTAAACGCTGCCTCGCTTAATTAGCAAGTTGTTTAGTGGCGTTAGAATAAGCTAGCCTTTTTATTTGTCAAGCAAATGCATCTGTTTCCATATGCTTACGTGTGTACACTTATAGAGTCTCTATGTGTAAATGAGGGATTAGTGTTGAAGTGCCTGTTTGGATGTGTGTGAATGCCATGTATGAGCCCAGCTGCATGCAGAGAAGAGCAGGGTAAGGTGATCTAGGAAGGTGGGCTACCATTCTGCACTCTTGGTGTAGCCCCAGAAATCATACGTGGCAAAGTGTCCATTCAGATGGCCGGGTACGTGACCCCTCTGCTGTTGAAGTGAATTATTCAGTCCCGTATTTCTTAGCCTTTCACTGGCTAGGGTTCCCTTACTAATGGCTTGTGGTCAGTTCTTTGATTCAGGGGAGACTTTAAAGGGAGCACGAAAGAAAATTGTAATGGATGTGAGACAAATACATATATACTTTGTTTTTTCTTAGAATTTGACTCCAAGGTTTTTGGGTGAAGGGTCATGAGAGGAGCTGAGCTTGACCTGACATTCCTGGTTCTGTCTTTGGTTTAGGCACCAAGGGCATCCAATCCACAGATGGGTGTGCCTCTTGGCGACCTTCTCCTCAGGCTTGTGAGGAAGTCGCATGTTGTTCTCTACCTCCCTCAGGAAGACTTGCCATTTTGCCTTCTGTTCTTATCACATTATTATTATTTTTTGTCAGAATGAGTGGAGACAAATACGTGTGGGGATTTCTGCGTGTGCATCTCACTGGTAGTCACTTGGTAGGGGCAGGCATGAGGGAAGGCAAAAGCCTTCCTGGTTGTGAAGCTGCCACCTGAGCTCGATGAGGGGTGTTGGCATGCCACATGCCCCTTGGGATCAAATCTGGGTATCTCAGACTGCAGGAGCCCAGGGAGGGGATGCGTTCTGCACAGGGGCTTCTGTGATTGACATTAGCTCTCAAAATACTTGCAAAGAGGAGAGGAGAGCATTCGAGGCAGCTGATGCAGTTTGGCAGTCCGTGTTATATTTGGTATGGAATTTAAGTGGTGCTACATTAACTGTTAAATATTTTAAGCTCTGATGTATTTTGGAATATGCTTTGGAGAGTAGCCGGCATCAGAGACGAGAAGGACCAGCCCATAACCATGGGCTGTCTCGTTAGTGAGCCCACATCTAGCAGCCAGGACCTACTTGGATCAGTCAAGGCAGTGCTCCTCCCAGGCTGCAGGCTGTGCTCCTCAGGCCCAGGTTGACTTGTCTTTGGTTAACCTGACTTGCAGAGACCCTTTCTGCCTTTCTTTTCCATCCATTGCACAAGAGAACAGCAACCTGCCAGGGACTTTGCGAGAGCTCCAGACCTGGCTTTCTCACACACTGTTTCTTTGCACCATGTGGGCTGCAGTGGTCATCATCCCCTTGCCCAGTATGTGTGAGCCAAGGTGCTGCTGGATGGAAAGATCTCCCCTGGCCTCTGGCTTCCGTGCTCACACCCTGTCCCCTCTCCGGCCAGCTTTGGAGAGGAACGTTAACCATGCCATTCCCCTGCTTTGGACCCTCTGGTAGCTCAGGGTCATGGTCACATCCACAATCCTTCCACTAGTCTCCAGACTGGTTTCTGGTACCACCCTCCAGCCCAAGCTCCCTTCTCTCCACCTGTCATTCCTTTCTCTGCCCTCCTAGCTCTTCACCTCACTCCAGCCACTGAGGCCGCCTTAGTGGTCAGTCTTGCCTGGGCCCTCCAGCCTCCATTCAGACCTCCTGTTTGCAACTCCTCAGCAAGCCCTCTCCTTGGGCTTCTAGATTCCTTGTAATACTGATCTCCATCTGACACACTCTAGGTCCAGACAGTAACAGCACACCTAGAGTATAGGGGTTAGTAGTGTTACACTACTTACACACAAGTAGCACCACTTGTACACTTACAGTGCAAGAATGAGTCTAGCTGAGACTCTTGTCTGTCTTGTTCACTGCTCTAGATCTCGTTGCCAGTGCTCAGTTAATGAGCGAATTCTGAAGTGGTTTTACTGTCCTGAGGTTGGAGTTGTTGAGAAGGTAGTTCATAGTCACTTGAAAACCACACTGAGTGTGTGTGTGGGGAGCTCTAGCTTCCAAACAAATCTAGTTCAGTTAATGTCCTGCTATAGATAGGAAGGAGATTGGGAGACTACTCCCTCCCTAGTGAATCAATGTCAGCTAAAGATTGTCAGAGAGCCAGAGTCATTCTCGTCTTTTGGCAAGAGAGAGAGATGGGAAGAGTCCAGCGACACTGAGGGAGATAAGGACTGAGGGGTGATGTGGGTACCTAGGACCCAAATGTCATAAGTAATCTACAGAATGTCAAAAAACAAAATTTAACAAGGTAAGAAATTCCAATAGCAATAAAAAAATCTTTTCCTAGTTGGATATGGGGGAGATGGCTCAGCGGTTAAAGTGCTTTTTCCGCCAGCCTACCAACCTGAGTTTAACCTTCAATGGCAAAGTGGCTCACACATCTCTAATTGCCACACACCTATAGCAAGAGGAGGCATTGCCAGGAGAACCCCGGCAATCATGGACCAGCTAGACTGGCCTTCCCAGTGACTAAACAGGAACAAGGAGGAAGGAGAGGACCACCATTCCAAGGGTGCCCTCTGACCTCCTCCTCAGGTTTATATACTTCACATATCTTTTTCTTAGAGCTGCACTAGAGGTCACATGATTCAAGGCTGAGTGTTCTATGGGTTTGCTTTGGTCACCATTGGTATTTGGTGATTGTGTTCATGTTTCCTTGGTGAGACCAATTTCATGGCATTGGCATTTGGGGGCCTTATTTTGTCCTTTGGAATTGAGCCCAAGGCCATTCTCCAGGAACCCCTGCCCATTGCCACTCACTTGGGTCACTTTCATGCGAAAGTACATGGGCCTTATCTCCAGGCAGATGTAGGTTCTTGTTAGGGTCCCCAGTCTTGATTAGAAGGGTGTCTGCCCTACCTGTAGCCCATGTGGTGACTCACCTGACTATAGAGAGCGTAGACTCACACTTGACCTTTTGGGGGACAGTATGTTGTTTATGACAGATAGCCCAAGGGCTTGAGGCCCCCAATCTAGAATATCCCCAGTATCTGCCTGTTATCCAGAGAACCACATACCTGGATCGTCTAAGCGGTTGAGAGTGATCCTGTAGCTGGCCTTTGGTGCTTGAAGCCTAAACTCCCAACTTGCTACTTGTGTTCTGTGGGTAATTTGCTTCATCACTCTGGCCTCACTCTCATCTGTTAAATGGGAACACACAGCACTCCCTCACAGGGATATTTATTAAGTGAGCGCATACATCTAGAGCTCTTAGGACAGACACTGTCTGGGACCCAAGTAAGTGGTCATACGGTTGCCATCACTTTTCTGAGTTTTGGTATTTCCTTTATGTGAGTCCTGGAAGAAAATTTCTTTTTCCCCTATGTGTTTTTTTAATTAATTTATTTATTTGAGAGCTATTGAGAAAGAAGAGAGAAACAGAGAGAGAACAGGCACACCAGGACCTTCTGCCACTGAAAATGAACTCCAGACACATATACCACTTTGTGCATCTGGCTTTACATAGGTACTGGGGAATAGAACCCAGGCTATGTCAAGCTTTACAAGTAAGCGCCTTGAACCACTGAGCCATCTCTCCAGCCCTTTCCTCATATTTTGAATTGTTGTGCTTTCCTGAATAACTACTTATATATGAATACTGTATCTGTGTTTATATACATATATACATATATATTTATAACTATGCATGTTATGGTTCCTGTAACTGAACTTATCTAAGTTTTCTGCTAACTGTTAAAGAAAGCTCCAGATATAGGATCTAACTTTAACAGATATATAGGCTTATTCAACACTGTTTTTTTTTTAAATTTGAGAGGTGCATTGCTATGTTGTGTTGTCCAGGTTAATTTCAAACTCCTGGGCCCAAGTGATCCTCCTACCTCGGTCTCCCAAATAGTTGCAATTACCAAAAGGATTTGCCCTCAAGCTTTGGTTAATATGTTTTCATATTACCACTTTAATCATAGTATGTTTTTTTTCTCATCTGATTATTAAAATACTTTTTTATTGGGGCTGTAGAGATGGTTCAGTGGTTAAGGCACTTACCTGCAAATCTTAAAGACCAGGTTTGATTCCCCGGTACCCACATAAGCCAGATGCACAAAGTGGCACATGCATCTGGAGTTCCTTTGCAGTGGCTAGAAGCCCTACTATGCCCATTCTCTCTCTCCTTGCAAAGAAATAAAAATATGAATAAAAACCATAATTTATAAAAATGTTTTTATCTTATTATATAATGTGTGCAAATCACTTTAAATCTTTTTGGAACAAGAAATCATATAAATTTATAAGGAAACAGAGGGCTATATAGCAAAGAAAAAACCTTTTCATAATTTTCAAGGTTGGCTCTGACATACAGTCCTGATGTCATGAATGCAAACTTTTAAAAAACATTTTTACTTATTTATTTGAAAGTATGTGTATGTATATAGAGAGAGGGAGAGAAAAGAGAGATTGTGTGTTTGAGTGCAACAGGGCCTTTAGCCACTGCACCTGAACTCCAGATGCATGCACCACTTTGCACATCTGCTTTACGTGGGTGCTGGGGAATGGAACCTGGGTTATTAGGCTTTGCAGGCAAGTGCCTTAACTGCTGAGCCTTCTCTCCAGCTCCTTGAATGCAAACTTGCTTTGGAAGACTGAGGACTATACAGTCTGTTACTGAAAGGTTCTGGTTATATTTAAATAGATGAATCAGCTCCATGGTGGGTGGTACACTGGGAAATGGACTTGGTGACAATTATAGAATGACTCCATTTCAAATATGTCGCACTGAAATTTTGACTACTGACTTCTACCGCAATTGAGGGATCAGACTGAGGTGGACTAGATCTCATTTCAGAGTATTGATTTTTCCTCAAGGATGCTTGCTTTACAACATAATTGACTGTATGTATGAGTTTACTCGATTCAGGAAATTATCCGGCTTCCTTCTTTGTGCTGGGCATACATACAGAAGCGATGGGACGCTTACATCCCAGGAGGCTAATGTGCAGACCACAGGAACTGACGTGGAGAGGCAGGACAGCTCGGTCCCAGAATGTCCCTGAGAAGCCACAGCAGAACACTGTAAATTCACTGTCCCTGTTCTGACCAGCCTTGTGGTGGGCCTAGCCACTCATAACTAGCTGCTTACTTTGACTCTGAATGAGTTGATGAGCTGTTAGATTAGTCTGTGATCTTCTGCTTTTGTTGGTATCACTGGAGAGTTGCTTGGATGTAACCTCAACAGCAAGTGCACACCTGATTGTGAAAGCGTCCCGTTTGGAGTCATTCGGGCATGTCTTCAATTTCTTTTGTGACAGGATGGGTAATGTAATTCTAATTTTATCCATTGCGAATTAATTTTATTTTGGCTTTACCACATCAAAGCTTTGAAAGCCGGCATGGTTCTACTGCAAGGCTTGGTAAATGTCTCTTGTATGTCCTTTGCCTTTATTGACTTATAGAACTTTCTTTGGTGACCCACTAAATTTAATTTGGGTCGCTTGCATGAGCATGGATGGGGTCATGGGCTATACCACCGAAGGAAGTGACTGCGCCTCACCAAGTGACCGTTCAATGCCAATATGTCCTCAGGAAGAAGTGGGGCTTTATGTGCCTCTCCCCCATCCACGATGGTCCCCACAGCTGCTGTGAGGTCATGAGAAGATGGTGCTCCCCAGCACTCTCTCCCACCCCTGCTCTTATATTCTTTGACCCCCATCTTTTGTGATGTTCCTTAACTTCAGAGGGGTGACAGAGATGCTCCTTCAGAGCTCAACACTCAATGGATTTGATTTGAGGCCCTGTTTTGTGGAAATGAATCCATGCTTAATGTTGTCACCTTGGTCAGAAGCCATGGCTGGGGAGGTGACAAGCCCTCCAGGGAAAGCTACTCCTGTTGTTCTGCTGAAGGGCTGTGTTGTCACAATGCCTTCTAAGAATTTATGTCTCTCCTCATAGGACCATGCTGTTCTCAGCACGTAGGGTTTTTCTGACAACTTTAGCTTTCCTAGGATAAAGGGTTATTCCTAATGAGAGAACCCACTGGCTGGGAAATGAGTGCATTTAACCTATATATTCATTTTAACAGCCATTTGTGGACAATATGCACTGTGTAAAGAGAACAGCAACAAAGACAACTTTTTCTCTGGCCAGTAAGAGCCCCAGTCTTGCTAACATGGGTCTGCTTGTATTTGGGGTAGGATGGATGGGCTGGGGACAGGAGGAAGTCATCAGTGACAAGGAAGGCTCTGGGTAGGTCATGATTTCCATGTTACCTTTACAGTGGCTGATGTTGTCAATGAACAGCTGCTTTGTTTCCTGGATGCATTTCCTGCATCGGCACTGTTACTGCTGGTCATGAGTGTGGTCACATTATCCGCTAGAGGAGAGGAAGGGGCCCATCCCCAAAGCTTTGTTAAAATTCACCATCTTAGACTGGGAGTGGTGGTGCCTGCCTTTAATCCCAGAGGTAGGAGGATGGCCATGAATTTGAGGCCATTCTGAAACTACATAGTGAATTCCAGGTCAGCCTGGGCCAGAGTGAGACCCTACCTCAAAAAAACGAAACAAAACAACAACAACAACAACAACTTACCATCTTATTTAACAGTGGGATTCACTTATTTTAATATTTATTAAACCATAAACAGGCAATAGACATTTATTATGGAAGTCTGTGCCCACCACACAGAGATAACCATTGGTTGAAACATTTTACAAAACATTTCAGAATTTCATCCATGTGTAGATTATAGATTATATATATGTGTGTGTGTATATATATATATACACATATGTATATAAAATAAGTTGCTATGGACCAAACTGTGTCCCTCCTGCTGAAACCTTTGAGGTGACTGTATTTGGAGATAGGATATTGACGAGGTAATTAAGGTTAAATTGTGGGACCCTAATCCGATTGGATCTTTTTTTAAAAAAGTATTTCTTGGCAAGGAGAGAGAGAAAGAGAGAGAGAGAGAGAGAGAGAGAGAGAGAGAGAGAGAGAGAGAGACAGAGAGAGAGACAGAGACAAAGAGACAGAGAGAAAGAGAAAGAGAAGGAAAATGGGTGTGCCAGGGTCTCTAGCCACTGTAAACAAACTCCAGATGCATGCGCCACCTTGTACATTTTAAAATAATTTTATTTATTAATTTGAGAAAGACAGAAAAAGACACACATACAGAGAGGGTGGGGAGAGAATGGGTGCACCAGGGACCCAGTCACTGCAAACTCCAGATGCAGGCACCACCTTATGCATCTGGCTCTACGTGGGTACTAGGGAATTGAATCTAGCTTGTTAGGCTTTGCAAGCAAGTGACTTAACCGCTGAACCATCTCTCAAGCCTCTCATCAGACCTTTTGGCCTTGTGGAAAGCAGGGAACTTTTTTGAGTGTGTTCCAGGTTGAGTGGTCGGTGCTCTATATGTCTGAGTCTCTCTCTGTGTGTCTAACACACTCACACATATCCTGCTTCCCTCTTGATAGGTGAGGACACGTAGAAAGTCAAGAAGGCTCTCACCAGATGAACTTGTTGGCATGCTGGCCTCAGACTCCTGATTATAAAAATAATTTTTTTTGTGTGTGTGTGTGATGGATAAAGGTACAAGTACGTGCCTTTGTGTTGCCCCATGTGTTCACCCACAGTGGGGTGTGCTCCTCTGTCTGTGCTGGTTGGAGCAAAACTTGGGGTGTCCCGCTCCATTGCTCTTCCACACATTCTTGAGCAGGGGTCATTGCTCCCCTGTGGGACTAGGGTCACAGGTGCTCGTGGCCATGCCTGGCTGTTCATGTGAGTTCTGGAGAGTCCAACTAGGAGTTCTCAGGCTGCCTCAGGCCCTCATGCTTGCGCAGGAAACACACTTAACCACTGAGTGAGTCATCTCTCCAGCACAGTCTAGGTATTTCATATGGAAGCTCAAGTTGAGTAACAAACACAAGTATAACAGAAATGTTACTGTGCATATTGCTTCAAGAGACGCTATAATATATCTCAAATATCTTTTGTAGATTACAGAGTTATGTCCAGTGATGTCCAACATTAATGTTTCCTGCGTGGTTTGTCTCCTTATTGTCCACAGGTCTCTGAGAGAGAAAGGTCTCTAAGAAGTCGTAGGAATAAGCAGGTGCAGACTCAAAGGCCCAGCTTCACCTCCAATGTTTTGTTAAGAGACGTCATGGGGGCAGAGCCCTGTCCTCCCTTAGGCCACCTGGACAGAGCCCAGGAGAGTGACACCCCCAGGATACCCACATTGGAAATGTTTCATTCTTTTTTTTTTTTTTTTTTTGGTTTTTTGAGGTAGGGTCTCGCTCTAGCCCAGGCTGACCTAGAATTCACTCTGTAGTCTCAGGCTGGCCTCGAACTCTAGGTGATCCTCCTACCTCTGCCTCCCCGAGTGCTGGGATTAAAGGCGTGCACCACCATGCCTGGCTCGAATGTTTCATTCTTAATGCAGTTTCGTTCTATGGATGTAACATTTTATTTGAACTCTATGTATCACTTTATTTTTTTTCTGATTATAAATGCTCTGATTATGTTCTTGCATATGTATTTAAACATTTGTCTGCTTGCTTTCTTAGCTAATTGCTAGCTCTGGAATAGTTAGACCAAAAACATACTTTTCAAAGGACTTTGGTAAATATTGTGAATTGTCTTCCAGGACAGGAAAGGTTGTGTTCTCCTCTTGTGACACTGAGCAGCTAGCTTTCAGTTTTGCTTTGTGTTAAGCTGCTGATGGAATTATCTGTTCACAGAGTCCAGTGACTTAGACTTCTGTATACATAGAGAAATGACATAGTCTTACTAGGGCTCAAGTTAATGCTGATTTTGCCTCTGCTCCTGGAAGCAAGACCACTGACATTCTTAATATCCTAAGAGAATTCTGGAATGTTCCATTATAGGGCAGGAATGTGTTTGTTCTGAGAGGTCTTCACCCCTTTAGAGTTCATTTAGCTATTTCACATTCAGAGCAAAGAAGCAACAGAGTAGAACCAGATGGAGAATGCTCTTGCTGCTTTACTCTGCTCCTACTGTTCATTAGGGTGGTCAATCTGTATTTCTCCCAAGCTTTCAGTGAGAAACAATGGTGGCGTTTGCATGTGTGGTGTATGTATGTGGGTGCATACATGCATGTATGTAGATATGCACACCCCATGCTTACATTTATGTAGGTCAGAGGAGAATGCCTGGTGTTTTCTCTTCTGTCGCCTATCTGTGTGTTTCCTTGAGACAGGTCTCTCATGGAACCCAGAGCTGCTGTTTTTGGGCAGATTGTATGGTACTTTGAATCAGATGTCCCCCATAAATTCATGTGTTCTGAAGGCTTATCCCCAGCTGGTGGCAGTTTGGGAGGTGGAGCCTTGCTGGAGGAGGTGTGTTTCTGGGGATGGGCTTGGGGGTGTTATAGCTAACTCCCCCTTGGCAGAGCTCACTCTCTTGCTATTTTCACCTGCTGTGGTGGGAGGTGATGTCCAGCCTCTGCTCTACCATCTTTTCCCTGCCATCATGAAGCTTTCCCTTGAGACTGAAAGCCAAAATAAACCCTTTCCTCCACCAGCTGCTTTTATCCAGTGCTACGAAAGACTGGGTGATGAGGAAGCCCCAGAAATTCTGGGACTATAGGAATGTGTGGTCACACCCAGTTTCCATAGGTGCTGGGATCAAATCCAGAGCCCATCTGGCCCTTTACTTGCCCAGCCATCTGCCAGCTCTGGCTTGTTTGCTTGGAGATGGGTGCTTGCAAGCCTGCTGGCTGAGGTCAGCTCCCCATCACCTGGATGCAAAGTGGCCCACATGCTTGTGACTCTAGCTTACCCTAGCAATGGCAGGCAGAGCCAAGAAGCCCACAGCTGTTAGACTGGTGCACAGGAAGTGAAGTGACAAAAACAAAGACTGAGGGAGACCCTGCCTCCAGCAGCATCAAGGGAAAGCACAACACCCTGAGGTCATCCTCAGACCTCCCGACATGCGTAGTGGCACACATGACCATACATACACATCATACATATCCATACATACCTATAGGCACACAGATACACATGTAATAAAATGTAACATTTGTTGCCTTTCATATTTAAAATACATATGAATACATATTGTAGGAAAGCCAGAGATTAAAGAGAAAAATAAAAAGAGGAAAACAAAATTTACACATACCCCCACAGCTCAGAAATCATCACCACTTATGTGTGGCATATTGTTTTTAAATATTTTTCTTAGCATTTGCAAATATTAAAAATGGGTTCACATTCCAAAATAGTTTTTGATGCGTTCATTGTTCACTTCTATTTCACTATGAGCGTTTTCCTATGTCAGAATGTTCTGCTAAGGTATGATTTTTAATACGTGCATAATGTGTCCATTGTCATGTATGTAGTAGAATTTGTTTAGACATTTCTCTATTATACATTTAAATGAGACTGGGTGTGTGCAGTGTGGTATGGCTGTCAACCGGTACACATTCAGTTTGTTGAGATTACAGAAGACTTCTTTATCCCAAAATACTTGTGTGGTGCTACAGTTATTTTTGTAGGTAGGCTAGATTTATAAAAGTGAATTTGTTAAGACAAGAAGGAGTTTTTTTTCTTTCCTTTTAAAATTTTGTTTTTTGAGACAGAGTCTCGCTTTGTAGCCCAGGGTAGCCTCAGGCTCATGATCTTTGCCCAAGTCAACAGAGGAATGTATGCGTGTGTGTTGCATGCATGTGTGTGCAGATATGCATACCCCATGTACTGTAGATGTGTGTGGGGGGCCCAGTCCCTCATCCCAATTCTCTAGACAAGGTCTTTCCTTCATCCGTGAGCTGCTGTCTGTCTGTCTGCAAGCCCCGTGAGTCTCCACTCTCCCTTTCTGCACCAGGGTTACAGCTTTTTACATGGGTTCTTGGGAGTTGAACTTGGTGGTCTCCAGCCTGAGAGACCCTCTGCTTCAGCAGCACGTGCTCTAAGCTGCTGAGCCATTGGCTAAAAGTCTGTAAGGCCTGTTGCTTTCTTGCTGATGGCGGATCCAGGTCACATTCCCAGCAGCAATGACTCTTGTTTTAGATACAGTCACCATGAGCCTCACTTTTATTAGTCTGTGAGACAGAAGACACATGTTTCAAAGTCTACATTCTCCGTTATCTTCATTTAAAATATATCTCTGTCATTTGTCTTTTAATTGTGCTAATTTTTTTTTTTTTTCCGAGGTAGGGTCTCACTTAGCCCAGGCTGACCTGGAATTCACTCTGTAGTCTCAGGGTGGCCTCAAGCTCACAGCGATCCTCCTACCTCTGCCTCCCAAGTTCTGGGATTAAAGGCGTGCGCCATCACACCCGGCTAACCGTGCTAATCTTTTTTTCAGTATTTGTTTTATTAACAGAATTTTAGGTGCATATGATGCACATAACTACCATTGTCTCTGCAATTTTTTTAGTGATTTTTAAGCTTAGGAATTCTTGTCCGAGACCAGATATTCCCCAGTATTTTCTTCTGAAGTGTATTTTCATTACTTGTGATTTGCCTTTTTTGCCCAGGAGTCAGCAAGCTAATAGCCCGTGTAGCAAATAGAGCCTCCCACTTGTTTTTTGTAAATAAAACTTTATTGATACTTTGTCCCCTTGTTTTTGCTTACTTATGTAGATATATCTGTGGGTGCTTCAGCAGTGGCAGAGCTTTGTTACTATGCCAGAGTCCTATAATATTTACTAGTTGAGTTAAGATATTTACTGTCTGGCCCTTACAGAAAGCTTTCTGAACTCTGGACTGTATTAGATTTCAAATGTACCTACCTATGTTGTTTAGTTGAGGTCCTAATAGGATTCCTGTTCTCTCCTCCCATTTGTGAAAACCCCACCCCCACTGCTTCATTATATCCTTTATGCTTTAGCCCTGCTCTGTGTGCTACAGTTGCCACCATAATTACAAGTCAGGGAACATGGAAATAAATTTGCTGTGACAGACATCAATCGTATTTTAAGAATAGACTAAACAGGCTACTCTGTGTAAGTTGCTGAGCTAAGTCATCTCAGAGGCACATACTGGCTCAGAATCAGTAGCTGAAAGTTAAGTTGTGAGTGTATATATATATATATATATATATATATATATATATATATATATATATATATATATATGGCAGTGGAGAGGAGGGTCAGGGGAAATAGGGGGAGGGAGAGAGGATGTTGTCAGTTTAGCATTAGAATGTTGGAGCAAATGTTCAAGCGTCAGTGAACCATCAGAGACTTTAATCTGAGGATGCATTCCCAATGGAGAAACGTACCCTACAACATTCTAGAAATGACTTCTGAACCTAAGCACAGGGACTGTTTCGAGCTATTTGTTGACTAAGGTCCCCACTTCTGGTTTTGTTCTATTCTTGGACCCAAGGTCTCATGCACCTCAGGCTGGCCTCATTGTGTCACTTAGGCTGTCTTTGAACTCTTGGCCTTCCTGCTGGTGTCACCGCAGGTACTACCACACCCCACTGCCTTCTCTGAGTAGGTCTTTTCTTTTCGGGGAGTTTTTGTAGGGTTCACAGATGTGGGTGTGGCAGCAGCCAGCCCTGTGTGCTAAATGGTTTTACGCTTTCAGGTCTTTGGTATTCCTTGTGTGTTCTGTGCTTATAACATAGGTAACATGATCAAAAAATAAGATTATTTTCTTTAGATTTAATTTTAGAAGAGCACCCTCCAACTTGGTCCTTGACCCAGCTCCCCAGTGATTTCCTCAGTTCTAAAGTAGCCATTGGATGCCTACTAATCACAGGGTAGTGTGATTGAATAAATTTAAAATTTGCCCCCCTCAAGGGTGAGGGCTTGTGGAGCAAGCAAGAGGGATCAAGGCTGTGATCCAGTTGAGTGTGGGTAGCAGAGAATTTAACAGGGATTCTGGGTAGGAGAATTTTAACCAGGCTGAAGGGCCATTATCACTTGAGCCCCCGGGAGGGAAAATGGACTCCAGTAATTCTCCAACTTCTACACCACTGGAGGAGCTTTGTCACACTGAAGACACATGCGAGGCCACAAAGGTGACCAGCGAGGCTGGAGAGGTAAGCAGGCAAGAAACCCTAATGGGTCTTATTCAAACTTCGTTCCATATTTTAATAGTCAAATTCTGTTTGTTTTTTGTTGTTGTTGTTGTTGTTACGGTTGTTTGTTTTTATTGTTGCTTTTTTGTGACATGGTCTAGCGCTGTCACCCAGGCTAGTGAACTCCCTGATGGAGCTTCCTGAATGCTGAGGGACCCGGAGATTACAGGCCTGATACTGAAAGGTTTTGTGTGGTGTGTGTGTGTGTGTGTGTGCCATTGACACCTGTGTGAATTTCAGAAGACAACTTCGCCTGCCGCCTTGTTTGAGACAGGGTCTTTCTTGTTGCTTGCTGCTGAGAAGGCCAGGCTCGTGGCCAGGGAGCTATGGGTGCTGAGGATCCAAACCCCAGTGGTCAGGAGTCATTCCCCCAGCCCTGATACGGACTTTTAAACAAGGAAAGACATGGCCAAATCACGGTTTAAAAAAAAAATGGACACTCAGACTTCAGAATAGATGGTATCTTAAAGAAAGTGGATTCTGAAAATAGGAACACTAATGAGGGCATTGGTCCCAGCAAGAGACAGGTGACAGTGTCCTGAACTACAGTGATCATGGAGATGGAGAGAAGTACCTGGATTTAAGAGAAAATTCAGTGAGAGTTTAGGCAGGTAAACCAGAGAGGAAGGAGGTGAGGGCGTTCTGCCTCAGGCACCTACAGGGTGCCATCTGCTGAGCTGGGGACTTTGGGGGAGTTGAGGGGGAGCACGTTGGGGCAGAAGGAAGGATTTTAGTTGCAGATATATTGAGTAGAGAGGCAGCTCCCAGCAGGGAGAGGATGTCATGACAAGGAGTCATGGGAGCGGTTTCAGAGAGGAGGCCAGGTCCTGGGAAAGGAGTTGGAAGGTCTCCAGTCAGTGGTCTGGGACGTGGAGGATTGCCTGCTTCACTTGTGCAGTTAGGTTTATAGTGGATCGTTCACCAACACCGCCTGCTTTATTCGTCACTGAAAACATTTCACGGAGTACACTCCATGTACCGTGTCCTGGGTTCAAGAATTTAAGATATCGCCTTGGCCCCTAGAAGAGGCTTGCAGAGTGGAAGGAAATAATTGACCATGGAATAAAGCTGTCCTCCAGCTCTTCCTTCCTCCCCTCCCCTCCCCCCCTCAGCAAAGTCAACTACTTGCCAGACATTGTTCTAAGCTCCTCATGTCTATTTACTCATTTAATCCTTATGACAGCCCTGTGTGGTAGAGTCCACAAGTACCTTACTGTTACAGAAGAAGATGCCAGGGCACCAGAGGCCACGGTTGTTGAAAGCCCTGCAGCTGGTGGGCAAGGAAGCAGGGTTTAGCCCAGTGGTGTGGTTGCAGAGCCTGCACTCCCCCCCTTTTAAAAAATATTATTTATTTATTTGCAAGCAGAGAGAGGCAGACAGACAGGGAGAGAAAGAGGCAGATAGACAGACAGGCAGGCAGGCAGAATGGGCACACCGGGGCCTCTAGCCACTGCAAATGAACTCCAGATGCATGCTCCACTTTGTGCATCTGGCTTTATGTGGGTGCTGGGGCATTGGACTTGGGTCACTGGGTTTTGCTGTTCCATCTCTGCAGCCCAGAGCCTGCACTCTTAAATCTGCACCACAATCTCCCGGTTGGTACAGCCTATGGGGCATCAAGGCTAAGCCAAAGTAGCAGGTGGAAAAGAAATCCAAAGTGAATGAGCTATGGCTGCCATAGTTGATGAGGGAGAAAGACCGAGAGCTGAGCAGACGTCCTGGTCTAGCTTGAGACACAACAGTAAACTCATGCATCAACGGCTGAATCCCACACAAGATCAAAGGTCTGTGTGCAGCCGCTGATCTGGAGCATTAGAAGGATTTCAGGAGGGACATTTGAGCAGGACTTCGGGGGTAAACACAGGAGGTGAGGGCATGGGGTGGAGGAGGTTAGACCTGAAGTGGAGGTATATACCTTAAAGGAATGCTTGGGCTCAGGATGAGCTGGTTGGCATGCAGAAAGCACCCTTGAGGGCTGAGAGGTTTGTGTTCCAGCCTAGGAGTCTGCAGGACTCTGGGCGGAGCGTTTGTCCTTCCTGTCACATCAGGGTGGGTCATAGCCAGGGGGACAGGGGTAAAGGTTCTGAGCTTCCTCCTCCCCCTACTACTGAGGAGATGGAGGGAATAGGTCAGGTAGGTGGAAGGGCAGGCTACCTTGTGGAGAATTGCACTTGACTGTCGCATGCTGGAATGGATGATTCATAGGCCATGGCTATGCTTGGACCCTGACGCTGGAGGGAGCTGCTGAAGTCATTGGTCAGATTCAGGCACTTTACCCAATGATCCATCTCTCCCTGCTCCTCCACTCACTACGCCCTTTAAAAAATATTTTTATTTATTTGCAAGGAAAGTAGAGAGAGATAATATGAATATACGAATTGGCATGCCAGGGCCTCCAGCCACTGCAAATGAACTAAATGAACTCCAGATGCATGTGCCACTTTGTGCATCTGGTTTTAAGTGGTTACTGGGGAATAGAACCCAGGTCATCAGGGGGAAGAGTCCAGAGGGTTTGCAGGACTGAGGGCTCCATGTAGCCTCACTGCCCATCCTAGGATTTCCTCCTCTCCACTGAGCCCTGTTCCAGGGAATAGCAGTTATGTTACCAAAGACAGCCGGGGACAAAATGTTTTTCTCTTACTAGGCAGTTTATGGAGGCAGTCCTCAATCTTTCACAATGAACTCCGTAGCAGGGAGCTGGCCGTTCACAGGTAGAAAGCTTTTCCTTGCAGGGAGACAGTTACCACACTACCGTGGATAAAATGCTTGAGGTCCCTTTCACATCCTGCTTTGTTCCCTGGCTTTTGGAAGCACCCCTTTCAGTACCACATCTTCTGGGTGGCCACTGTCCACCCTAGGTGCTCTACCCCCACCCCTGTTATTCACTGTCAGAATTCCACGCTGCAGTGTGTGAATGATCTCAGCTAGATGTTAGGCTCTTGTCTGATTTCAGAGTCACACTGTGGTATAAATAGCTGACAGACTGATATCTGCCAAAGACCATTTGCATTTTAGAAGGGAGTTTGTTAACCAAGGGTGGCACCAGAGGGATTCTGGGAGGTTTTGGAGCACTGTGCCATTCATTTCCAAACTATAGAATGAATGGAGTCTGTATGCCAGCGAGTCTCTTTGTGTGATTTTGGGATTTTGTTTTGATTACAGGAGAATGCTGTCACCTCCTCCTCCTTTTTCTCCTCTTCTTCTTCTTCCTCCTCTTCCTCCTCCTCCTTTTTTCCCCCCCCCAAATAGGCAAGTTTTTTTGACCAAGCTTCTAATGTTTGATTGGGGATGACTAGGAGGTGTTTTTTCTCTCTCTCTCTCTCTTTTTTTTTTTTTTAGGTAGGGTCTTGCTCTAGTCCAGGCTGATCTGGAATTCACTGTGTAGTCTCAGGCTGGCCTTGAACTCATGGCGATCCTCTTACCTCTGTTTCCTGAGTGTTGGGACCTGGCTGGCTGGGAGTTTTAGTGATTGGCCTTCTTTGTGGGTGTTTTGTCACCTGCAAGCCGTGTTCCTGGAAGGATTGTTGCAGAAATATTCCAGTAATGACCAGACACAGCCTTTGCAGCAAGAGGAGAGGGGAGTTTTATTTTCACCCGGACCGGGGGTCCAAGCATAAATGAAGCATTGGCTGGGAACCCCAGTTACAAAGAGCTTTTTATAGTAGTATACAGACATGTGTACATGACATTCAGGCATGTAAATTGCAAGCACCTAGTAACTCACACATTTCAATAGGTTTAAGGAAATTTAGATACTCTCCCCAGGTTTTCTCAGGCCTATCTCTCCTAACTTCCTTATCTCACAGAACTTCAGAGCCCTGACAGTCTCCCACCTCATGCAATGAGATTGATCATCTGGCAGACAAACATCAGTAGGATGTAACAGTGAATGTGGGGGAGGGGGACAGTGAGCTCATGCTCATTTTGCTACAATAGGATGAGTGTGGGAATCTGGCACCTTACTCTGGAAAGGTTATCTCCTGTTCTTGTGAATTGAAAATACCAGCAGTGTCCATTGTTGGGCCTAAAATTCTGGGGCTCTTGATAAGAGTAAGATGTTGCTGTTCCAGTTTAATCCAGACTTGCTGGATTTGGGAATTAGAGCTCAGTGTTGCATCTTCAGGACATTGCATAGCAACAGGACTACTCAAAGGATCACTTCCTGTTTATCGCAAGAGTTGGGGAGCAGGAGGAGCCTTTCTGCCTATGTCCTGTCCCAAAGCCTGGAGTCAAACCAGGCCGTCTTGTGTTTACAGATCTGATTTGGGGGTGTTCTGTGATGGAGCACTGGAGGCAGCCAGAGTCGCCACTCCCTTCCAAATGAGCATCACGGACTTATTTTTGATTTCTACTAACTCAGTGGGATTTCTGTGCCAGAGTGAACAAGTGCTGGCGGTGCCTGGGAGCTCTGGTGAGAGAGGGAGAGAGCTGTGCTGTTTCCGCTCTCTCTTCTCACCCTTAGTGTTCAGTCACCCCTCCAACCGGGCTGTCCTGTTACAGAAGGATGCAGGCTGCTGTCCAAATCTACTCTCCTGTGACCAGTGTTGTAAAGCAAGTGGAAACTCTGATCATTTGTGCAGATGCGTGCTTATCTATAAAGGACTGGACCCTGTCCAGGCGGGTACATGCTCATCTGAAAAGGACTGGACCCTGTCCAGGAGGGTACACGTTCATCTGGAGAGGGCCGTATTTTTTGTTTTCTTTTGAAGAAGGGTTTGTTCTGATATCTTCTCCTTGACTGTCTTCCTGTGCATGTGTACGTGTTCATAAGTATTCCAATGACCCATGTTCTGGGCTCCACAAGGCTTCCATCTGACCACATGAAGAACAGGGTTAATTAGTTGGGAGACTGTTGATAGAACTTGGAATTGCCACACGTGGTTTGTATTTACAAAATACAGTGGCATCACAACTTACCACTTTCTATCTTTATTTGGTTTTGTTTTGTGTTTGTTTTGAGGTAGGGTCTCCCTCTAGCCCAAGCTAACCTGGAACTCACTCTGTAGCCTCAGGCTGACCTCCAACTCCCAGCGATCTTTCTATCTCAGCTTCTGGAGTGCTGGAGGTGAACTCCAGATGCATGCACCACCTTGTGCATGTCCTTTTCACATGTATTGTAATAGGATTCTCCG
>PVHP010030677.1:0-21563 GCA_004024765.1 Zapus hudsonius | reverse complement strand
ATATATATATATATATATATATATATATATATATATATATATATATATATATATACATGTGTGTGTGTCTAAAATATGACTGGAAATCATATAACACCTATGAATACCATTAACTGGGAAAGACGTCGGATTGTTATCTTCCCAAGCAAGACTTGGTATGATGGCTGGAAGAAAGTGCAATGATGGGAAAATTAATATAAATAAAACAGTGAAACATTATCTTCAGACCAAGGTCAGAAACTTTCCAGCATATTGAAATACTCATTCTGTTACCTCAATAGAGTGAGCAGATATGAACCAAGACAAGTGGCTGGGATTACATCTATTTCTAGATCTGTTCACAATAATTTAATCAAGGATTATGAAGTTTCATAAAGATTAAAAGTCTGAGTTATACCCTTATAGTTTGTATAACAATATTATTTGCTAATGAAAATGTTACAGAATTTTGATTTGCTAGAAAAATAGTTCACTTCTTGCTGGAAAACCGTTTTAATAAATATTAATACTGTGTCTAGATGGTGCCCACATTACCATGAATATGTAATTGCTTTTGTTACCAATAAATCAAGGTTAACAGTTATGCAGTTTGGGCCAATTGCTTAGATTTCTCATGTTCCATTTGAAAGAGTGGAGTTTATTAAATCATATCCCATTTATTACAGGTTTACTAAACTCCACTGTTAGGGGCCAAGTAGATGGCTCAGTTGGTAAAGTGCTGGCCACTCAAGTTCAGATCCCCAGCTACCATGAAAAATCTGGACATGGCAGTGAACGACTGTGATCCCAGTGCTGGAGAGGCAGAGACGAGAGAATCCCTGGGTCACATTGGACAGCTTCTCTCACTAAACAATAAGCTCCAGGTTCAGAGAAGACTGTCTCAAAAAGTAGTGCGTAGAGTGATTGTTTGAGGAAGACACTGCACATCAACCTCTGGCCTTCACACACACACACACACACACACACACACGTGTCCACATACATGTATAGACATGCATAAAACACACACACACACAATCTGCTATGTCAATGAAATGACCCATATACTTCAAAGAGCAAGGTCAGGATTTCTGATCAGCCTCTTTCTAGCAAGCTTCGGATGGTTGAAGTTCAAGGAAACAATAGGTTTTGTAATTATTTTTCTTCAGGATTTTTGAATTATAATAACCCAAAGATAATCTCATCAACTCAGTAGCTTTTACCAACCAGAACTTTCCAGGGATCTGCCTGTGCTGCTCAGCAGCACATCTTAATTGCGACATGCCCAGGAAGTGCTCCTCTAACTGAGAAATATGAGGACTTCCTAACGCTGTCCACTTTACTGGGAAGCAGGTGTATTGAAAACAATGATTTTCTTTTTCACAATGAGTTCAAATGTGTATATCCCAGAAATTGTAATTGTTAACAATGATTGTAGACCAACCTCAGGGCCAGGTTAAATGTGTGTGTGGAGTGGGGCAGAGGTAAAGGAAGGAGGAGTTTTGTGTGTGAATGGTCCTGAGAGAGGACCATTACAATATCTGAAGGCAGCTTGTCAACAGTTCTTGTCAATGACCTACTCTGAATTTTGGGACTTTTCTCAATAGGCTTTTAAATGACTACACGTCTTCATACAACTTAAAGTGAAATCCTCTCTTGGCTCAGAGTTACCTTTGCGAAGTGCTAGTTGATCCCAAGTTAACATGCTCTTCTTTGTCCAAGTGCAATGAAAATGTAATATCTGGAAGGATAGCAATAACCTAGTGGTCTTCTGACCTTACCAGTAAATAGAGGTTCTGCTTTCTCTTTCCTCATGTTTTCTCTATCTCTCTCACACACACTCTTTTCTAGTATTTATTTACTTATTTGCAAACAGAGAGATACAGAGAGAGAGCAACAAACAGAGAGAGAGTGAGAGCAACAGACAGACACACACACACAGAGAGAGAGAGAGAGAGAGAGAGAGAGAGAGAGAGAGAACATGGGAGTGTCAGGGGCCCTAGCCACTCCAAACTCCAGATACATGCACTGCTTGTGCATCTGTTCTGGGGAATTGAACCCAGGTCCTTAGGTTTTGTAGGCAAGTACCTTATCCACTGAGCTATCTCTCCATCCCTTTCCTCATGTTTTAATTCAGTAAACTTGAATTGAGCAGTGACTATATGCTGGACACAATGCTAGGTGTTGGAGGTACAAAATCAAACAACAAACTCAACCTTTACTACAGTAAATGGCTTTAAATGAGTTTACATTAGTAGACAAATTACAACGCATGCTAAGTGAAGGAAAGATAAGAATGTAAATACTTTGAGCAAAAACTACAAAGAAGATCAGATTTAGATTTTAAGATAAGCCGAGTTTCTTTAAGGAAGGAATATTGAATCTGAGACACGGAGGAGGATATACAACTGATCAGGGATGGGGAGGGGGGGGGAATTGGGGAATTTGGGATAACAACGCATGGTTTGCCCACTAAATAATGTAACTCATTATGGACAATAAATATATATTAAAAAAAATAATGAAGTTATTGATGTTATTACATTGATGACTATATCCTAAGACCAAGTTCATTTTAGGACACTATATCAATAAGTGGAATCATTTGATCTTATCCTTATGGTATATAACTACTCATTCTTAACATTCACTGAGATTTTAGTGCCTTGAAATAGACCCCTCCCCTGTGTACACACACACACACACACACACACACACACACACACACACACACACACACATCATATGTGGTAAACCTCAAATAACACTGCCTCTACTGGGAAGGTTGTATAACTTAATGAAATCCCTGCTCCTAACTTCATTGGGCAGTGGGGCACTGCATTACAAATCATATCCTTAGTAAGTCTTCCAGGAATCTTGCCCAAGATCAAAGTGAATCATACCAGTTGCTAGTCTTCAAACTCTACCTTATTCATCTTGCTGAATATTTTCCCCTTTAATCTCTCAGATTCATTCATTTAATGATTAGTTCCTTTTTCATCCCAAGCCTCTAGAGCACAGTGGACTTTTGTAAAAATTAGAATATTTCCACTTCCAGGAAGTGGATCTGCAAAAGAGATACCCTGGGTAGACCAGATAGACGGTGATGTCCCTTCATCAGGGATGTCACAGCAGCACAGGGCTGAAGAGCTGTCTACCAGCAGAGAATCATTGGATTTCAGACCTCACTTTCTCTTTCCACACCACCCTTGTCCTCTGTTCCCATGCTTAGGGGCGATTCCTTACCTCCACAGCCCCCTAAAGATCCCAAGACATGATTTACTGTTTTCATTTGAAATAGTCTTAGGCATAATAGTCTGGAACATTAGTTTGGTCTTTGTCCCTTGGAACAGGTCATGAGAACTCTCCAAGCTAGACTTTTACCACATGCAAAATGAGAATATTAATGAATACCTACTCTCAAAGAATTTCTGTGCAGATTACATGGAATCATTCACATAAAGTACTTGCAGTGATGCCTGGAACTTTGTAAGAAACCCATAAATCATAGCTATTATTACTTCTGGTCCCTGGAAGACCACAGACTGAGCCAAGAAGGTAGAGAAGCCAAAGTTTCATTTTCATTTTTCCATTAATCTAGTATTTCAATCCCCATCTAGCCATAGAGCTTCTCTGTTTGAAATAGCAGACAGAAGGAATAGAACCCGGCAGGGTGTGATTTCATTGGCATCTAGCATACAGAATGATTATCCTCAAGTGACAAATCATTCTAGGTTTGCGCTTTTCCAAAGAGAATTTAGATAGCACCCGTCACTGTCTTCTGAGTCTCTGGAACAATTCTTGAATATTCCATTTGTCTGGGAATATAATTTGCTTCCTTTCTATCTCCTTTTGTGTTGGGGCTACATGCACACATTTTAAGTTTAAGAATTGCCCAACCCCATGGAGTCCTTGCTTCACTCAGTTCTCATGGCATGTGATGGTCCATTTCCTTAAACCTAGATCCTATGATCTCCAAGCCCCATAAGCTAGCAAAACCTTTTCAAAGCAATAGAAGCTCTTCAATTATTTAATGAAACTCTCCCAGCTCATCAGACATAGGTCAAAGGAGCAATTCTGCTATATGTTGCTTTTAAATTTGGGGAAATCTAGCAAGAAAGACTTGTCTTTAATGTATTAGTTATGTTGGCTTTTGGTTTCGGATTAAACAAAAAATTCTTTTTCCCCCCCACAATTTTAAAGGTTGGAGAATCCAAATTCAAGGCTGTGTCAGGGTTTGATTCTTGGCAAGGTTTTCTTCCTAACTTGCAGACAGCTGCCTTCCTGTTGTAAAAGTGAGAGGGGGAGGGAGAAAAAAACAAATTCTCTTGTCTTTCTTTTTTATGGTTCCCTCCCACAGAGACCAAGGTCTTCAAGACCCACAGTGAATGCCACTAACTCCACTGAGGTAGGCCCTCAATGGAATGGGGGTGGGGCAGAAAGAATATAAGAGTATAACCTTTAAAAAATTTATTTATCATACTATATATGCTTAAAGTATACAAGAGTGACATGGTTTCTTTAGTTAAGCATAGTAATTCATAGCTGTTTGCATTGTTGTTGTAGCCAGCCACTTGCCACTGGGATGAATCTTCAAACCAGGCACAGTTTTGGGAGGAAAGGATTTATTTGTAGTTATAGATACAGGGGAAGTTCCAGAATGCAAAAGAGGCTGCTCCCCTTTCTCAGATCCAAGCAGAGAGAGAAACCCATCACCAACACCACACACACAGAACAGGGAACAGGCAGGGGGGCAAAGAGAGAATTCTTTCACCTTTATATAGCCCTAGGGTGGGGCCTTGCAATTCTATCCCAGACTTAATGGCTTCCTGAGTCTCTGGAATTTCCTTCCTGCACTGCCCACACAGGAAAGGATGTTTACTTCTAGCTTCTTTGAGCTTCCTTACATCTTGCCCCCTACTGAGAGGCTGCCTTCCTGTGAACATCCTCAGAGACTCACCCAAGATTAATTGAAAGGTCAAGTTGACAACAAAACCTAACCCTCACACATGTGCATGGCAAGAAAACCTAAAATCTTCTTTTAGCCAAAACCCCAAGTTCAGTACAATGCTAATAACTATAATCCTCATGTCACATATTGTAATACTACTAGGTTAATTTATTTTATGTATTTGCAACTTTGCAACCTTTGGCATGCATCTACCTCTATTAACCACCATTTTATTCTTTATCTTTGTATTATATTGTTTTCTTTTTTCTGTTTTAGCTCCAAGTAAAAATGAGATCAACTATTATTTTCATTTCTGTGCTGGTTGAAGAGACGGATCCTTTGTATTGCTGCACTGACCAGTTAGTTATTGGATATAGGCTGCCTTGGGAAGTGGTCATGAACTTCACATGGGTGACTTTATAATGTCAAGGGAATTCCTGAAAATCAATACCCTTCAGGGACATCTAGAAGAAGATGTATTTTAATCCTTAACCTCAACACAGGTAAAAGAGGGAGACATGAAGCATTGGGAGAATATATCATACCAACAGGGACATATGCTCTATCCTGCTTCCTTTCCTTCTCTTCAACAAATATCAATCTCTGGAACCTTCCCTAAAATTCTTACAGCTGTCAACAAGTCTCCATATTAATTTCCCAGGAAGCAAAAGTTTTTTTTAACAGTTTTTTCTCTTGACATCTTTGACACCGATAAGGAAAAGGCTATCTATTTGCCCACTCTCCCTACAAAAAAACCTTGAAGAAAGCCTTGTTTTGGCCTCCAGTACTATTCAAGTGTGTCTCCCAACTGTACTGTGTCCTTACGACTACCATACTGGACAGTAGTACTCTGGATTAGTCACTGTGCTCTAGTGTATGAGATATGACTGGCCCACCTCAGAATGGGTATCCAATCATGGTAGTTTGAATGTATGTCCTTCATTGACTCAGGTGTTAAAATTAAACTTATAAATTGGCTCTCCAGCTGCCTAGTTGGAGGAGGTGTCACCAGAGGTGGATACTGGAGGCCAGCCCTAAGGTGTACGTGGGGTGGATCTGAACTCCAACCCGAAGGCATGCAGAGCCGTCTGAACTCTAACAGGTTTGTGCTGGTATGTGCTGCTTTTGGTGTTTTCTGGTTGGTAGTGATTTCTTTCTCTGCTTGGATTTATCAATGAGAGTCAGCTTCTTCTGCCATCAATGGAACTTCCCCTGGATTCTGTAAACTTGAAATAAATCCCTTCCTCCCATAAATCTGTGTTTGGTTGGATCTTCAGCCCAGCTTATGGAAGTCACTACTACACCAAACTCTGACGGCGAGCCATGACTATATACTTCCCATTCAGATCATGAATGAAGTCAGGAAAAACAACTTCCTAAAATATATGAAGATAAAGCCCAAAATAGTAGTTCAAGGGTCCATGGGAGCCTGACTCATATTTCTTGTCTGTATTCCTGTTTCTCTTGAGGAGATGTTCCTTCAGTCCCAAGTCCTCTGCAATTCTACTTGAGGCAGAGGTCATCCTGTGTTCTCAAGGGCATGCTGTTGCGTGTTTTGCCCCTGCAACATGTGTCTATGTTTACTAATTATTCTTCAAAAGGTACTAAAAGTTTGTTTTCTATTGCACTGTCTAGTAAAACAATATTTTTCTCTTCTCTTTGGCAATGTTTCAGCACTCACTCCTGACTTGCTTCACGGGCCTTCCTAGGGACAGGCACGTGGAGTTTTATTTGAACAATAATGAATATATGTGCTCCTTGGTTGTGAAGTGCAGCCTGATTTAAGATTGGTTATGCTCTTACTTTCTAGTCTCCCATGGCTAGGTATTATTTTAAATTCTGACCTGCCCCCCACAAGTTAACTGACTTGCAACATAAAGCCTTCCAAAATAAAGGTATGCAGGATTTGGGTATACTATTTGGCTATAATTAAAAGAAAGGCTAGAAAAATAGATTTAAGTATCTACTTGCATAGTGAATCAGTTGGAGACTTAAAGGAATTAAGGACTAATCTGGCCCAGCTCCTTCCTGAACATCCATTTCTCCATGTGTTGACTACTACTTTCCAAATTAAAGGGTTTCCCTAAGCGTTAAAGAGTTCAAGATTGTCCTGAAACTCAAATCCAAAGGAAATGAAGTTGTGCATAATTGTTTCATCCAATGATTATATTCCGTCTACTGGCTCATCTTTATACTGCAATTCATTTGTCAAAGTCTGCTCCTCTAATTCCTGTCTCTGTACATTGTTAACAGCTGATAAATTATTTAAAGGTTAACTTTACTTTAACAGATCTCAAAGGTGTAATAAGGAAAAATGTATCTCATATCTCAAAAATGTCGGCATTTGCTTCTGAAATGACACAGAATGAGACAAGTCTGGGAAAACAGCATAAAGGAAAAGAAAATGTCACCCCAAAATTCAAAGCTTGGCTATGGCTATGGCTTGCTATACCAGTATGAAGATCTACATTTGATCGCTAGCGCCCCTGTAAAATGAAAATGGCATGGTCATGCATGCCTATAACCCCAGTGATGAATGGGATTGGAAACAGGATTTCTGGGGCTTCCTGATTAACCAGTGAAACCAAAAACCAGGAAGGTTCCTGGTCAGAAAATGAAACTGAAAACAAGAAACCTCCAGGTACAGTGAGAGACCCTTTCTCAAGAAAACATAGTGGAGAGTAATGTGAAAGAGTGGGAGAAGATCATAACTAACATCTGCCTCTGACCTCCACACAGATGTATACACAGGTCATGTGCATCTGAACACCTATCTGTACACAAACACACACACACACACGCACACACAAGGTCATGTGGTAGTTTCAATGTAAAGTGACCCCCTAGTCTCATGTGCTTGTGATTAAGCCCATACTAAATCCCAGCTGGTGGAGCCACAGGGAAGAGGAGCCTTGCTTGAGGAGGTGTGCCATTCCAGGCAGACCTTGAGGTTGATTAGTCCAGCCCTACTGGATTTTCACTAGCTGGTTCTCTCTTGCTGCTCTTTCCCTGCTGCTGTGACAAGTTGTGATGCCCAGCCTCTGCTCTGTCATGCCTTCTCTGCCATGATAAACCTCCTCTTGAAGCTGCAAGTCTGAAATAAACCCTTTCCTCCCCACAAGCAGTGGAAGAGAACTACAACAAAGGAAAAGAAGAGAAAGTCAACGCTTTCACCCAATCTGCTTCTGATAGATCATTTTTCTAATAATTAAATAAAATATGAAAAAAATACATTCATATAGTTTATCTTGCTTTCCAAGTATTGTGGAAAGCATTTTCCATACATGTTTCCTTTGAACAAGCCTTGGAGATGGGCAGATCATTTACTTAACTCCATTTTCCATATTAAAAATTTACTAAGTTGTCTAAGTCTGCCAACCCCCAGTTACTTACTAATAGAGAAAGGAATTAAACTTGACTCCAAACAGTTTCTCTTAAGTACCAACCGGGGCTTCCTTTTGCTTTACTGGGACACAGAATTGCTTGCCAACCTTTCAAGGATCACATATTTATGGGCCTTTTTGTTGTAGATTTGGAAGACTTTTATTGATTGAATGAATTCTTCATTAGAGCAGACAAGAATTATATAGTCCAGGCCAGTAAAGAGAAGGAGTTCTCTGGATGGGGAGAGGTTCAAAAAGTGGTTTATATTTATGCTATGCTCATTGGGCCATGAAAACCAAAGTGAAATAAAGAGTGAGTCCTTGTCTGATCCCCTTTCCTTCTCTTTCATGCTTATTGATTTAATCCTTGAGCTAGAGAAGATGTTTAAGCCAGCGATTTTAAATTCATGGGGTTATAGATTGCACAGAGAGTTTGTTGGAGTATGTGTGGTCCTTTAAAGGAAAAATCTGGCCAGCTATAATTTAATCCCAGAGCTCAGAAGAGGGAGATAGGGACAGTGAGTTCACCGTCAGCCTGGGACTACAGAGTGGGTTTCAGGTTAGCTTGGACTAGAGTGAAGTCCTATGTTGAAAGAAAAACAAACAAACAGAAAAGAATAAAAAGAAAAATCTCAGTAGTCACTTGTTTACAATGCTGTCCAAATTTGCAGAGACTATAAGAAGATCTTAATAAATCCGTCTACAGATTGTTTTTGATATCCAGGAAAACCGCAGAAATAAAGACTCCAGAAATCACAAAACCATCTTCTCCATTATCCGTCTTCTTGACTTCTAAAGATGAGTCACCTGATGAAGCCTTCAGCCCAGCATCAAGACCATCACATTCAAATACAAGTGTGGCTGCCAGGTTGGTTGGGGACTGAAGCCCAGCTGTGTCTTACTTGATAGGTTATTGAACCCAGGGCTGGACTGTTTCCACCAAAAAAGAGGGGCTCTTTTTTTTTAATTTGCAAGAACACAACTATGAATTGGTCACCATGTCCTCTACAACTTCCACCTCCCAAATTATGCTACAATAAAAAAATGACAAGTTTATGAAAAGCAGTCCTTCAGTCAGAGAATCAAAAACTTCCAGCTCAGTTCATTGACAGTCTACACCCTCCCAGCCTCAGGAGGTCCTCAGCCACTTGACATCCAAATTTGAGCTCAGCCTATAGCACTAGCTTCCTGTGCTCAGCCTCCATTCTGCACTAGGCAGCCCTGAGACAGTCGTGTGATTTTTATTGGTATTACCAATGTCATCAACACAGATTTCTAATGACTATCAGAATGTGAGCTTGATTTAGTCAAGAAGTATTTTTTCCTTCTTATTCATTATAGCTATACCCTTTCAAATATCTTTGAAATAGAAATTACATTTCTTCCTAAGAAGCATCGGTCTGATTTCCATTTTCCAGCAGCAAACATTATACAGTAGATATTTCCATGCCTGGAGTAGTCTAGTAATATTGCAGTACTTCATAGTCTGTGTTTATAATAAAGGAGCAAAGGTCTTTCATCAATGCCCCAAACATTTCTGAAACACCTAACATGTACTGACTGTTTTTGTCATTCTAATGGAGGGTAGAGGCAGAAATAAGTGGTAATGTCTATTCTGAAAATGCTACCATCTAATCTAGGACATGGTGCCATTAAATCAATCAAGACCCATGGACTTGCTGGCAGGATAGTAACCTGATTACCATGTGTTGGAGCCTTTGATTCTTTGGTTTGACTTACACAACAACAGCCTCACATTAATATGAAATAACCTTTAGTGTTCAACAGAGTTTAATGGCAAGAAAACAATCCAAATGACCTTTTCGTTATCTTTTAACCTTAATACTGTAAAGCACTGACAAACAATCCAGTATTTGCAAGTTGTATATGCCAAGGTGAGGAGAACACTGAAGGAATCTTACTGCTACTGTTTCATAACTAGTAATTCAGCTGGGCATGGTGGTTCATGTCTATAATCCCAGCACTTGGGAAGTTAAGACAAGAGGATTGTCATGAGCAATATCATTATCATAGGTCAACCTAAGATACCTAGTGTGATCCAGACCAGCCTCACCTACAGAGTGAGACCCTGGCTCAAAAGAAACAAACAGAACAGAAAATAAAAGAGCCAGGGTATGTTCTGTATTTTGACCTAGTAAGGATGCTGTGTTTTTTAACTCTAAACATATGACTTTGGATTTATTAGTGAGGTAATTAATATTATAAACCTTATAATAAGGAGATTATCCAATAACACCTAAGTGGGCCATACGTCTGGAGTTCATTTGTAGTGGCAAGAGGCCCTGGCACATCCATTCTTTTTCTGTCTCTGCTTGCAAATAGATAAATGGAAGTATAATGGAAGTGGATTTGTAGCATGAATGGAAATTCTTCCCTCCAAGCCTCATCCCAATGCTGGAAGAGGCTGAATGGAAGATATAAGAAATATAATCTATAGGTACCAACTAGCCCAAGGTGGCAACCAGCTGAGAATTGAGGTCTCAGCCTTGTAGTGACAATGAATTGAATCAACCAACAATTTGAATGAAGTTGGAAATAGATTTGTCCTGAGAATGGACATGAGTATAAATTCCACTGGTTTAGGAAGTATGAGAATCAAAGCATGGGACCCAGGTTGGTTCTTTGATGCACAGAAATTGTGGGAAATATATGAGAGTTGTTTAAAAACAATAATTTTATGGCAATGCATTATTACAGCAGTAGGGTGTTATTATAGTAAAAAATCACATGCCCAAGTCCAAAGACAGTTTCAGCCTACTCTGGCCATGGCCAAAGTTGAGTATAACACTGCAGAGCTGTAAAAATTTGGGGCCAGTATTTCAATTCTTTTTCCACTGGAAGAAGAAGGGAAGAGAGCATGAGCTTCCCAGCAGCGGTTTAATTTAAATCACTGGAATTGGGGAGGCTAATAGAAAACTTTTCCTAAGACACAACAGCCCAGAAGTTTTAAGTGAGTTTGAAAAAGTAATTATTTGAAAAGTTAGTTTAAATATGAAAATGGGGTGTGTTTCAGTGGGGTTACAGGGCCAGTATTTTGTACTTTCCCCAATAAACAAAAACAGTCTAAGGTGGTAGAAGGGGGTGGAGCTAACATTGAAAGAATTTTTGTTTTTTGATACTCGAATCCATGATTGATTGAGGCTCACCCAGGTACTGACCATTCTCTAGTTTGCCCTTTGAGATTTTCTCAGCAATTTATGAATGTTTATTATAATTCAATGCAACAATTCTAAAGCTATAAACCCACTACATAGCTATGCTTTAGAGATTAAAAATAAAGACTCCCTGTTTCTTAGAAGATGGTGACATAAATTATTGTGATGGTGTGTCCCAAGGGCACAGGGACAGATGGAAAATGGATCCTGCAGAGTTTTCATGTGGAAGACTATTTGTTTGACATCCTTCTTACATTGTGTGTAGCTTCTGTGATTCAAGCTGATGTGGCAGGTCATCTAGCACCTGAGCCATCAAAGGCTCAGAAAAGGGACCTGAGCTTCTCCAGGGAAGCTGAATGTGCAGAGCACAACTCACTGTGGTTTGGGACACATGTCCTGTGCTCTGTTCTGCCATGGGAAATTTGCTTTAATCATGCTGGCAAAACCTGAGGGAATTTGTGGCAACTCAAAATCTCTTCTGCGTGTTCATTTCCACTTCAGGGAAATAAATCTGATGTTGTTGCAAAGCCACCTTCTCTCATGAGATCTGAGGACAAATGGTTACAGGTGTCAGAACCCAGTGGGTGGGAATCACAGTTCTTCTCACCCCAACTGTACCTAATCTTGCTAAACCAGAGTGTCATTAATCTGTAACAATCACATGTGTCCTTAAACACAGATAATTGACTCTAACTACATTGGTAGGGAGAGAAAGCAGAAGGGAAATAGTGTCCACCTCATAAGTAGGATGTCCAGCTCATATTCAAGGTTCAAATTGCAGCTATTATTATGATTTGAGCCAAACACAATGTGATCAGCAGATTGACGAGGGGAAGAGATGCAAGTTCGCATAAAAATAAGTGTCACTGAAACATGAATCGCAAATCTTACCACGATAGTCCTATAGAATTATATATGAAAGTTTCTGACCATTGAAGAATTTACACAGTCAAGTTGCTGTTTGCTTCTCAAAATCACCACTGTGAGAATTTATACACTGACTTCAATAATACCGCTTCAGGGCAAAAATTCTCTGTTGGTATCCCAAGATGCCCTTCATGGAGTGCAATGTACCCATCCACCGTCTTTCCATGGAGGATAACCATCATCTTATAGAAACAACTAAGTCATCAGGAGCCAGTATCATATATGAGTATCATATATGGCTCAGTCACAGACCCTGACATGTGCATTCATGGCTTCTCGTGTATATGAACAGATGGAATACAATCTGATTTCTATATTTCAGCTACGTATGAATGGGAATTTGCTATGTATGGCTTAGATAGATAATGCACACTTGCTCATCATGTCCTATGTTCTTTGCCATGAGTCTGAAATATTTCATAATAAGAAGTAACTTAAAGGGTAATTTTTATATGACACAATGTTAGGAATCTAGCTTTCACCAAAGTTACTTCTTACCAACTGTTCTCAGACCTTTGTAATTCCTTTCCTCATCTTTTTGCATGATGTGGTCGCAGCTTCTCTGATGAACTATTTTTAAATCTTTTTTTAAATCTAGCAGAAGGTCTAGTGTCTACCTCTATTTGATTAGCAGGGAGCCATATCAAATGAGGATTTCAAATGATTCAAACTTCTACTTCCTTGCAGCCAGTCTCTCATTTCCAAGAAAATGCCACAAGTCATACTCACATTCCCAGTGAATATTAGGATATTTACCAATGAAGAACCCATCTATCAACTGTAGGGAAATGACTGTCCTCTTTAATGCTGGGGTGCCCATGTTTCCATGAAGCAAATTATGGTAGTCCTGAGGAGCCCAACACAGATGTGCATCAGCAAGATGGATTGGAAGAGCATGTGGTTCTACCCAGATGAGATGATTTATTGGGAGGGTCCTCGGATTTTTATGGGCCAAATATTTTATCCATTTCCTTACCTCTGCTTCACTGATATTCCTCCCTCTCAGCACACCTAAAATCCATGTTGGGGAAGGCATCACCACAGGCCTGTGCTCAGGAAAAATACCCCTGTCATGGCTTGATCCAGGTGTCCCCCACAAACAAATGAATGTGTTCTCAGTGATCGATCCTCAGCTGATGGCAGTTTGGGTTTTACAACCTCGCTGGAGCTGTGTTGTCGGGGCAGATTTATGTGGTTATAAGCCAGCTTCCCCTTGCCAGTGTTTGGCACACCTTCCTGCTACTATTTCCAGTGCTGTGGCGGAGGTGATGTCCACCCTCTGCTCATGCCATCATTTTCCCTGCCAGAATGGAGTCTCCCCTTGAGTCCTTAAGCCAAATAAACCCATTCCTCCACAAGCTGCTTTTGTTTGGGTTCTTTCTGCACAGGAACTAGAAAGCTGACGGCAACACCCCCCAACCACCAAAAGCTGTCCTTGATCATTACACTATGGTCTTCTAAAATTTCTCTTGTGAGGTCACTTAAGAACACTGAAATTGCGTGAGGACTAATGGCTACCTTGCTGATTGATGCCATGGAGTCCCTGGCTATCCATGCTGTCTGGAGAGCTATAGTTTATCTAATTGTAGCTCAGCCTAGCCCTGGGGCCCAGGCAGGCACAGTCCCGGCTGCTTTCAACCCAAACTGGTTCACACTTGTGGCAGTCTTTAGTGAGGAAGGTCATCATGAGAAATGGCTCTTGTCAATACTATTTCTTTCTTTAGGCTAGAATTTGTTGACTACAACCTGAGAATACATAGTGATTTCCAGGTCAGCCTGGGCTAGAGTGAGACCCTACTTCAAAAAATGTTTTTTATTTATTTGTTTACAAAGAGAGAGGGAGGAGAGAGATGACAGGATTGGTGCATCAGTACCTCTTACCACAACAAACAAACTTCAGATGCATGTACTACTTGGTGTATCGAGCTTTAGGTGGGTAGTGGAGAAGCAAACTCAGGACATCAGGATTTGCAAGAAAGGGCCTTTAATCACTGAGAAATCTCTCCATCCCTGTGTCGTTATATTTTCTAATTATTTTTTATGAAATAGTCTCATGTGGCCCAGCCTGACCTTGAACCCACTATAAAGCTGAGAAGGAGGGTAACTTGTGACCTTGAACTTCTGATTCTCCTTCATCCATTTCCTGAATATTGGAATTGCAGGCAGGTGCTACCATGATCATCTTTAAATGCTTTCGCATTTATTTCAGGTAGAGGGAGAGTGAAGGAGAAAAGGAGAAAGTGAGTGAAAGGGAAAGAAAGAAAGGAGAGAGAGAGAGAGAGAGAGAGAGAGAGAGAGAGAGAATCGGTGTACCAAGTTCTCTTGCCACTGTAAATGAACTCCAGATACATACATCACTTTGTGCAGCTGGCTGAATGTGGGTCCTGGGAAATCTAATACTGTCAAATTTTGCAATAAGCACTTTTAACAGATGAACCAACTCTCCAGCCCTATCATGCCCATGTTTATGCAGTGCTGGGGATTGAACCCAGGGGTTTGTGCTTGCTAGATAAGTACCCTGCCAACTGAGCTACATCTCCAGCCCAAGCCTTTAGTATGGAGCCTCTTGGAATACTTTTTCAATTCACAGGGATGGATCATGCAATATTGTCCTCTACAGCCCAGTCCCTGTGTAGAAATCCTTCCTGAGATTTCAGTGTGGATATGTGACACATGTCTGTGCAGACTCGACCCTGACCTTGCCCCTCCCTGTTATCAGGCTTTAAATAGGCATTTCCAATGCTCCTGATGCTTACACGTCATTCTTTCCCTTTTCCCTTTTCACATAATCATTTTGGAAAATGCAACCAATCAGGAGAAATTCACATGCATGGTGAAATCTATTTGCCATTAAAACAACAATATCAAATGACTTGCCAGGTACAAGGAGCTCAGAAAGCAGATGGTATATGTGCAGGTTTTCTCCTATCTTTTTTTTAAATGGCAAGAAAACATTCATAATTATGCATAGGCAACTCAGTATTGCTGCTTTAGAACCAGAACATTGGAAAAGTTAAAACAATTTCATTATCATTCAATATGACCTGTTCACTTTGCAGAAGAGAAACTGTTGTAAACTCTCCTTGTGTTTCTCTCTCCTTGTCTCTGTCTCACACACACCACCACCACCCCCGGGCATTGGGAACCTTCCCTTCTCACAACAGTGGATTGTATATTTCACAAGTCTCAGTGGGAAGCAAAACTTGATCCTTAATATTAATGCAGAAAATCCAAAATTTTTATATTATCAGCCTTTCTCACAGCTAAGGAACAGCCATGGGACCAATCCACTGGATTGACCCCAAATTTTGGATGGGTGGTATAAAGAAGCAAGGTGATCCCACTAGGATTCCAGCTGGCACCACAGTGTTTTGAGGAGCCCCAAGTCCCCTGCTGGGATTATAGCTTTCCTGATCATTCTGGAAGCAGCCATGGTATCTCCCTCCAACTGTCACAAGATTTGGCTGCCAGCATCTTAGAAGTCCTAAGACTTCTTCAAGCTTTTTCCTGTGGTTTTGCTAGAGAGCTATACCATGTGTCCACAAAATAGACGAATGAGTGAACAGCAAAAAAAAAAAAAAAAACTGGATTGCTTGGGTTATCCAAAGGTTTAGCTGTTTTGCTGCTGTGATTTTGGTTTTGATCTTAGTTTATTACTACGAAATATTCTAGCTTTCATGTAGTCCACAGGGTACTAGAAAGCAGTAGGGTTTTGTGACAGAGCTAATGCTGGGACTATGAGACTTCATGCCTCCTTGATTTAACGGGAGATCCAACATTGCTCTTAGTGTGCCAATGCCATTTCCAGTCTCTGCCATGTGGCGGAAATGTTATGCAATCTCCACCTATAATCTCATCCTGGGGTAAAGGAATAAGTAAAGGAGAACAGAGGATAAGATCAGCTTTTCATTTGTCAGGAGTAACATGTGACACATCTGTATTAGTGAAAAAAATAAGCAGAGAACAATCAGAAAAACTCACAATATCCATGTTTTATATCAACTAGAACTATATTTCCTTCTCACATAAAACAGAGCTGCAGAGTTGGCGGTATGGTGTCCCAAGATGTGGAAACACAGGATTCTTTCCTCTTACTCCTTCCTGATGCTCAGTACTAAGTGTCCACCTTACTGAGTGATATTACCAACGTGTTGTTGACAGATGGTTCACAAAGCCTACAATGCAGAATCTTGGTTAGCAAAAGTATACAGACCCTGTGATTCTTTCAGACTCCCATGCCAAAGTTTGAGCAGATAGCATCCTAGGCTTCTATAGACTCACATGAGGATCTGTGGGCAGTGCAGGACAGCTGGATGGATAGCTGGGCTCCAGCATCACTGACCACACAAGTCTGACTCCTCCTGGATCCAGCAGTGGGGGAGACCACAATTAGGACAAGCCAGGTGCTATGGTTGGAATGCATCTTGCTAAAATGTAAGTATTGGAAGCATAGTTTTCAACGCCACTGTGTTAGGAGATGGGGATTAAAGGTGATTGGGGTAATGGGATGATTTAGTGATCATGGGAAGGGATCTATTCCCCTGACAGTGGGTTCTGATGACAGTGAGCTTGGATACTTGCTCTCTTCAGGTATCAAGCCAAGGCAAAACCAATGTCGTCCCTTTGCTACAGGTATGCCTCCCCTGTGGCAGACACTGGACACAGACGCCAGAAGCAAGCATGCTTAGCTTGATCTTGTTCAGACTCACTGAATGTCTTATCCAATGAAAGGATTACATCATAATTCTCAAGTGGAAGATGAATTCTGACTTTGGTCCTTCTGAGATCTTCGAAATCATTATGTAATCATCACAACTGCCCAGTGAAGAATCTTTAGCATCATTAAAAACCTAGACTATCTACTAGTAGATTCAATGGCTCATCTCAATTGCTTGCTTATCAGCAATTCAGACAGAGGTGATGACTAGTACTTTAATGAGATATGTATTCTCTGTCTCACGTCTATGCATATACATTAGAAGTCTAAGGAACCCTCGCTAAAATGGGTTTATAGCCAGAACTATACTGTAACTAAACCAGGAGCACTAAGCTTTAATTATGTTTTCCAGATTCTAAAAGCAACTCTTGTATGCTATGGAGTCTGCCAACATCTGTCAGTTTAAAGAGCATATGGTCCACCTCTTTGAATCCATGAAAGGTCTTTCTTTTCATCCAGGACTAGGCTGTCAAGGCTGACCTTAGGAGTGAAAATCACTTCCTAGTTCAGTGATGGCAGTTTCCTCAGTCTGTGGAAGGAGTTATGAGGAACCATCAGGAGAGCAACAAAAATAACAGTAAGAATTTGCAAAACACTGTGACCAAGTGTTCTAACAGAAACTACTAAAAAAAAAAAAACTAATTCAATTTTCCAGTACATATTGTGTTGCTTCATCCAGTCAAAATACCAACCCTGAGCAAATAATGATTATTGAATTATTTTTCTTTAAAAGAAAAAAAAACCCTGCAATGGTCTCCATAAAAGATGAGTAACTTGAAGAACAGAGGGAAATAGGTCCAGGCTTATCTGAAAGAAATGAAACTACCCCAAGTGAAGGACTGAACAGGCACACTACGAATGCTATGAAAACCAAAAACACTGATTTTTTTTTTTAAGACAGAGTCCAGGCTCCCAGTACCAAGAGAAGCCGCTGCTGGTCTTGTGCTGGGATGCAGAAAGCAACCCATGCAGCTTGCTCCCACCATGCCTCAGCAAGCACTTGTGAAAAGACCTTGTGGTGATTCCTCTCCTTTAGGAAGAACAAGGGCAGCTCCTTTGGGGTCTAGTCTGCCCGCAAGGAGCATCTCTACAGGATTTTTTTTCTAATGTTTTTTCTTATTGTCCATAATGAGTTACATTGTTTAGTGAGCCAACAATGAGTTGTTATCCCCAATTCCTCATTGCCCCCCTCCCCATCCCCAGTCAGTTGGATATCCTCCTCTGTGGGCCGTCTGGATCAGTCTTTGTGGTAGGGGACCATGGATAGCCCAGTCTTCAGCCGGGTTCTCCTGACCCAAGTGTGTGGTTACTGAGGGTTGCCAAGTCTCTGATATTATTCCACTCAGTGAGGGGGAACCCTTGATTGGAACTGGGGATTCAGAGCGATATGCACCAGATCCCATACACTTGGGCTTCCAAGAAAAGATGCACTATGCGAGCGACTGACGGGGAGGCTACTAAAAATAGAAGCTAGGTAATCCAGAATGGTGTATATTTGTTAACCTATCTCACTCTCCGATGGAGATTGTGTTTGTATTTTTCAGGATGCAGCGAGAAAGCTGTGGCCCATGTAACTCTACAGGTTTTTAGAGGCACGGAAATACCACAAAATATTACTGCCCTTTACAGCATTGCAATTCTCAGCTTGGGTTAGCTCACATTCATGAGATATGCTCCATAGTAGTGATGTCCAGGGGACTCCCCAAAGAGAAAGGAGCCTGGGGGCACTCTTGCCTTGTTGACATTGTGGACATTTGTCTCCTGCACATAACAGTCCCTGAGCAACTAAACTCACATCATGAGGAGGGCTGGCCCTCTCCACTCAGGCAGTGGTGGGGAAATAAAAACACACACACACATCCTCCCTCCCTTCCTTCTTGTCCTCCCTTCCTCTCTCCCTCCTTTCCTTCCTTTTTTCCTTCTTTAGTTTATAGTTTATGTTTAACTCTTTTAATTTCAGACACAAACCAAGAAGACAAAATGAGTTTATTTGAACTCACTGAAGTAACTCTAAAATAATGTACATATCATTCTATATAGCAATCTGGAAGATATAGTTTATCCATTATTGTTCTTGTATCACAAAATCTCAACAGCATTTTTAGCTTAGAGCTTGCAACTGCATTATAACATGAATAAACACTATGCAATAGTGTAAACAGTAATAAGTGATGGCACAAATAATAGCATAAACACTATGCAATTTCAGTTACACACTGACTTGATCTCTCTACATCTCCAGCTACTACCTTTTCTTCTTTGTTCTCTTCGCCCTTTGCTTTAGCCAATCCACTTCTGTTTTGTCCTTTAAATCCTAAGGTGTGCTTCAGGTGACTCATAATTGGCAGCCTAATGGGCCCAGGAGTAGGTGTCCCTGAGAACTTCCCAGCAACACATTTCCTCTCCTAAAGCCCTTTCATGGCAACCAGATGGCAAGGACCACCAACAGCATTGTTCTTTAAAACTCTACAGGAAATGATTCAGAAAATGAAGCTGAGAGTAGAAGGTCACTCCTCGGATCTGTGTTTTTAGCTCTGCATAACGTAGATGACTTGTCCAGCCAGCAACCAGTGGACATGACAAACCACCGTGCCAGAAGCGAGCACGTCCTAATAGAGTAATGATGGAGTTGGGGAAAAGGTGATTGCTGAGAGAAGATAAACCTTTCTACTTTTATATGCCATTCGCCAAATGCGATGTCTTCCATGGACGTCACTAGCAATGTTCAACATAGGAAAGTAGTGAGAACACTAGAAAGAAAGAGAGGAGAAGTGAAAAGAGCTTCCAAAGTGAGCCAATTACCTCAGGTGACCCACACGGGCATTCATGCCAAGGCTGGCACCTCCCTTTTCAATTATTGATGAGATTATTACCAGGAGAGGCAACTTTCTATTCAGCAGTCATGAATTCATGCTGTAGCAGACATAACATGGAATTTGGGGCAGACAGACTCAATTGAAATGCCATTTCCATCACTTATTGGTTATGTTAGCTTAGACAAGTCTGTTTAAACTTTTTATCCTCAGTTTCCTTGGCTATCAAATGAGAACGAAATGTCTCCATCACAGGGTTTTTGACAGGAGTGAAATATTTTTAAATTTCTGACATAGCATGGACATCGAGCATGCATTAATGTATCCTTGTGGTCTCCTCGCTCCCATGTAGGGGTTTCTAATTGGATCCAGCTGATTCTGCAGGATGGGATGCCTTTCTGTCAGGTAGTGGAGGCTTGAAGATGATGTGTTCCATTAATGGATGTCACTTTCCTGGGAACTTACAACACAGGGTATATTCTCCTAGGTCAGGAGAGAGTTCTTGTTTTATCTCAAATATGCAAAGTCTATGTAAATCTTGTATTAAAATGTCTAATTTAAATGCTTTCAAGTGATTAACAGAAAAAGTTGAACAATATATGTATATTTTAAGGAGAAACACAGCTTTAAAGAAGCTTTTTTATTTTTAGATATATTAACTTGAGTTTCACGCAGAAATTTAAAGATCTGCTTTTAATGCAAATTTGTTTCAATCCTTGACTTAATGGTTTCCACAGATGTAAAAGATACCTCCATTTTATATATATTATATATATATTATATATATTTATATATATTATATATATTATATATATATAAATATATATATATATATATATATATATATATATATATCTGCACTAAGCATGGTGGTGCAAACCTTTAATCCCAGCACTAGGGAGGCAAGACCCCTCCCTAAGGTGACATAAAGGGAAAGAAAATATATCTCTCTCCTAGCTGTTTGCTGGGGTTGGGGGGCAGGGGTTGTGGTGTTAGTGTGGCTAGTGGTCCTGAAAATATTTAACATATTTAACTCATATGGCTTCTCTCTCACTGTGTTTGGACTTGTGAAAGGGGGCTAGCTTCTTTCGCCATTATGGAACTTCCCCTGGATCTTTAACTTCAATTAATCTCTTCCTCCCATAACTATGCCTGGTTTGGAGGTTCGTCCCATTGGCATGTAACTGACTATGACTCACATATGCACCTTCCATTTAAACACATACACAAAGGGAAATATAAAAATTATGAATGATTTCTCATTTTTCTTGAAAATATCTTTTAATTTGGTGTTAAAATCTAGTACTATAATTTGTAAAAATATTGTAAGAACCTAAGAAACATCCAAAATTTTGAAGAATGAAGACAAATTCTTTAAATTCAGAGTTGATATTATAGACCCAGGAATTGGCTAGACTCTAAGGCCTTTTGTCATGGGGATGAATTTATTGGAACCAGAAGTCAAGCTGTGCATCGTGATGGTCTTTCTTTCTTTTCCTCTCTATTCTACTTCCCATGCACGTCTCTAACCTCCAGATTTAGATTATCTGCTTTCCCCTAAATCCAATGGGAATCTTGACTCATATGGCCAGTTTCCAGGGCCTTCAGGAACCCTTC
>PVHP010030676.1:0-14800 GCA_004024765.1 Zapus hudsonius | reverse complement strand
CCAGATCTTCATATCTCCTACTGAGGCCCATTTCTGTGAGTCTAGGGAGAGCATCTCTTGAATGAGGGTTTTAGAATCTGCTTCAAGGGAGAAGGGTCAGGAAAGGTCAGAGTTAAATTTCTGTTTTTGCTGTTTTGTCAAACCTGATTTTGCTATATTTTGGTTCAGTACGTCAGTCAGCCTTGAAGGCTGTTAGAAAACAAGTTTATGGATGAAAGGTATATTTTCACCTCCATTTCTGAGGAGTAGTCCACCATGGCAAGGACTAGGCAGAGCAGAGCAGCTCCAAGTGACAGCCAGGAAGCAGAGAAGGAGAATGTCTATCCTCAATGGTTTTTCTCTTTTTTTCTTTTCTATTCTTTCTGAATTCTGGCTCAGATGCTTCTGAATATGTGAGGATAAAAATAGAGAATAATGGCTAAATGCAAAATGCTTACTTTAAACTGCTCACTTAATCTTAGAAAAGTAGCCGTGCCATAGATCTTGAGAACAGCAGATGTGCAGCTGCCAGATAGAGCACAAGAGGGTGGAGTTGAATAACTAGCTGCTTATCTGACTTCTGTAAGCTGCTTGCACCATAGGAATGTCGGAGGATAAGAATAAGTAACCGCTTACTTGGCTTCTGTGAAACGCTTGCGCAGGATGACTAAACATAACCCCTGGACTGAAAAGCCTGTGTGCACCAAAATATGAACATATGAAGGTACCAATGAGAAAATAGCCCGCACAAACTGTTCACTTCTGTCTAGAAAAAAAGGCTTGAGATCCTGTACTCAACACCATTGGTCTCAGCTTGCTGTGCCTTGCTGTGTGACCATGGTCTGGGTTTGAACCTGTTCAAATAAATGACCCTTGTGTTTACTCTGACTTGAGACTCTGGTGGTCTGTCTTCGGGGGACAAGACCTTACAACTACATACAGTACAGTTCTTACCCTCTAGACAATCTTCTCTGGAAATGTTCTCACAGTCACACCCAGAGGTATGAATGCCTAAATTCCTAGGAGCTTTCTAATCCAATCAAGTTGATAATGAAGATAAATCAAGTTATTATAGACTGATTGGTTTCTTACTTCTATAGGAAAACACCTAAGTTTTTGAGGAAAAATATTGCCAATTGAACATTAATACATATATTTTTGCATTAAAATGTGAGATATGCTTCCTTTTTGACCTATGATCAAATTGTTGAAAGACACAAGTCTAACCTACAACCTGTTTTTGAAAATTTGCCATATTATTTTAGATCATCAGTTTATTTCTCTGTCCCCATATGTTACCAAGTCTTTATATTCTTGAAATATTCTTATATTCTTGAAGCAAATTCAAATTACTGAAACATAATAATAAGTTATTCTAATCAATGAAAATTATTATAAGCCATAAAGAAAAGCCAAAATTATTAAAATTGTTTTATTTCATTGTTTCCTATAAGAAAAAATTATCTGTTCTAATCATTTGATAAAGTTGGAAAATATAGTCAGTTTCTTTCCCTCTGATGAGTTAATGATAAGAGACTATTAATTAGGAGATGATTTTGAAAAAATAGAATGATTAGGACTTACTACTGCACCTCAGCATTATGCTTAGATGGATTTTTTTCCTTTACAACTTGATTTCACACTCTTTCATTGGTTCTTGGGTATAAATTGTTGGTAGAGCCCTCACCAAGACCCAGGTTTGATACCTAGCTCCACAAACTGTTATTTAATTAAACAAAATTTTACATTCATCTGCATTATAAGTTATTCCAATAAACATAATTTCTTTGTTTTAGGAACTGAAAATATTAATTTAAACTGGTAATGTTTTTATTGATAGACAATAAATTATGTCAATTATGTCAATTATTTTAATAATAATCCTAATCATTTAAATATTTTACATGTATTTTTAATAGTCAGAACAACTGTTGTACATTTTAGCAATGCTGTAGATGAGTATTATACTATTAAACTCTAGTATGGATTAGAATGAGAGAAGTGGGTGAAGGCAAAAGGAAGAAGGAAGGAGAGAAAGGGTTTTCAACAATATAAATGATTATTAAAAATTGGCTCTCCAAAGATACCACAATATCCAAAATATGTCAAAGCAGAAATCCAGAGACTCTTAAGATCTCAACAGTAAAACAGAATTCAACTCATCCACCATGACTTTGTGGAAGCGGGGGCAGAAAGATTGTAATAGCCATAGTGGGGGAGAATATCCAGAGGCATCGACCCCCCTCAGCAAAAACAAAAGCAACACCACACACACACACACACACACACACACACACACACACACACACATACACACACTGTCTACTGCTTGTATTCATAATGCCAATCCCATGGAGATTTCCAGCAATCCCACTGAGAAGGGCCCTCAGTAGGTATGGGGCAGGGAGGAGGAAAATGGGGGTACCATCACAATACTTGTTCATACAATGTTTCTAATTATTAACAATAAATAATTTTTAAAAATTGGCTCTCCAAATTTAACTTTTGCAGTGTTGTAGGTCAAACTCGTTTACCATATATTCCACCTGTTAAAGGGTGAAAGTGTGACAAGCTTTCAAAATATAACCTTGATTTTCATATAGACTAAAACAGTCAAGACAATTCCTTCTTACCCAGTCTTGGATCAATGAACCCGAGGAATTTCCATGAAAAGTTCAAATATCACCACTTTCCTCCGGAATCGTCTTCAAACAGCATAGGGAATGAATCATTGATTAAGCATTGAATCAAAATGACCTGAGGATATGTCATGAGTTGGCAACTGGCTGACCACGTGATTCTGGCCAAATGACATAATCACTTTGTGATGCAGAAATTTCATATTTTTTTACTAATTAGCTATAATTTAAAAGACACAAGTTACTAATTTGGTTATCACAATCACTTTGTGGCAGTCACTTTTGTTAAGTATTGCATTAGTTCTAAACAATCACATATTTAACCAATTGCCCCCCTCTAGTTAAGTGCCAATATAATATCCACAAACTATTGAAAAAGAAATCTTGACTCTGTTGCAAAAGCCATGCGAGCTTTCTACATACAAGTCAATTATACAAACTGGATATTTTTAGGATACAGACTGAACCCAGGACTTCAAACATAATAAGCATATAAACAGTAAAATTTCAAAAAGAAAGTTATGTTAAGTATATTTATCACAGGAGAAATGAATGTCTATTCAACCTTTTGGAACACTAATGGAAACCATCAAAAACTTGTTATAATGTCACCAAAAATTGGTAGTATGATACATTCATTCAAATATGCTTTTATATCTATTCAGGTTTTCAAAAGTTTTAGATGAATCTTAGTATCCATTCATGTGATAATGTTACATGTTCCTCCATTGTACATCTATGGCCCATAATTCTCCCTTAATTTAACAGAAATTTTTAAAAGTTAATATACATGAATGTTTTTTAAGTAAGAAGGAAACCACATTTACTGAATGTTTATTATAGGTCTTACCTACGTTGTGACATATAATTAAGTAGCAATTTACTGAGATAAAAATATTTTGTCTTTTTTGCATATAGAACACTATGTCTTGGCAGTTTTATGATTTTTACTTTATCCATTAAGCCCAGTAAATTACACCTATCTGAGGCATAGACATTGATGATATTAACTTCTCAAACAAATCCTAAGTTCTCTGACAGAATGTTCTTTCTTAAGGCAGTCAGGCCTCTGGGACAATAATGAACCTTGTGCACATCTTTATCCAGAAATTACACGGTATGCATTTCTTAGCATCATCCGAGCTGTGTATTGCAATAGTAGCTCTCATGTTAAGCACTATCTGCTGTGCTGAAAAAGTTCCATTTTGTTCTGTAGCTTAAACTTTTCTTAGCTTTGGACAACAGCAGTCTGTGGGTCATGGTTTAATAATCTCTTGGACTTTGTATATGACTTATTTCAATGTTGACCCTCTAGTTTATGATCATTTTATGTTCATTGGATTGGAAGCAATATCAGAATCATATTTATTGTTTTCATCAAGCAACTGACTCACAAGTTTTCACACCACCCCTTGGTCCCTGTGTTTCTCTAGCATTTCTGAAGAGCTCAGAACTCTAGAAATTTATGAATTAACTCTCTGGCTTCTCCTAGTTTATTTACATTCTCTTCTTCAATGTGTACATTAACACAGAGAGTGACTACAGAAAACATCTCAATGCTATTGACATTGGCTGTGGAGAAAGCAGGCAGAGAGAGATATGAGGCATGAGGTTAGAGAAAAGACAGAACAGAAAGATCTATTTTCCTGTAGTGTTTGTAGACAGCTTATCAGAGAAGCAGCCAGTTGCTCAGTGGCACACAGGCCTGTCTTCAAGGATATTGAAGAGAACCATGGATTCTGATGATCCTAAAGCCAACTCAAGAATCCAGCTTGTACTCTGTAGTGATCCTCAACTTTTCCATAAACATCACAGTGCTTCTGTCAAAGTGTATAGCTGAAGCTACTTCCCCAGTTTCTTCTTTCCTTTCTCCTGTCTTTTACCTCCCTGAACAAGGAGCTGTAAGAGGCCAAGTGGTCAGGCTGTACTCCATTCTAGAGTACAACGAATATGCCTTTGTGAGTTCTTTCATGTCTCCAAACACGGTCTAATCTGGGGTGCTCCAGGAGAGTCAGTCACATAACAGGTATAATTTCTGTGTATTAAATGAGTTTCTTCCCCAACCAGGGGGAACAAGCATTATAAAAGATGACTGTGCCTTCTGGTTTAGGAATACCTCATGGAAATTATGATGCTTAATCATCATCTTCAACTTAACTAGATTTAGAATCACTTAAACACAATGTCTGTGGGCATCTCTGTTAGCAGCACTACACATTTGCAGAGAAGTTTAGCTGAAGAAGAAAGGCACTGTGAATGTGGGTGGCATTCCTTGTACTGGCATCCTAGTCTAGATCAAAAGGTACGAAGGAAGGAAGGAAGCAAGCAGGAAGCCTCCTGCTTCCTCACTGTGCACTCAACTTGAGCTGCTGCCCCTGCTTCTGCCACACCTCTCCTGCCAGGATAGAAAGCACCTTCAAGCTGTGAGCAAAAGTTAACTTTTCCATCCCTAAGGTGCTTTTATCATGGGAAGAATGATATCTAATAAAACAATTTTCAAAAAATTGATGATAGTGAATAAAAATATAGCAAAATTAAAAGCATATCCATACTGCTATCAAAGACATAACTAATATATAAGCCCAAGACTTTAACCTATTATGAACAACTGTGCCTTCAAATATGATCACAATCAAAGGCAGCTATGAAGTTATTTAAAGAATGACTCACTGGCCATAGAACATAATAGCATTTATTTCTTTCATAGGCATGGTTATACATATTGCTGATAAACTGCTATACAACTACATGATAAATGTCTTATATCTGTCCAGCACTATACTAGACACTAGGAAAATATTGAATATGTGTGAAACATGCCCTCTACCCGTAAGCAAAGCAGATATGTAAAAGGATAAATGGAAGACATCACTCAATTGTCTGATATAGTAACAGCAACAAGTACCTAGGAATTTAAGAAAGATAAATGTCTGATCTGAGATAAAGAAGTAAGGTGTTCTTTAGGGAGAAATCAGGATAGAACCAGTTTATTCCCATCACCCATACTTAAATTGATGCACTCTAACTCACCAGTGTATCTGATAGCCCCTTCAGTTCTGAGATGTACAAAGATATTTGTGCTTGCTATTTTCAGGCGTTCTTGTCTTTCTTCACCACTTTTAAATACTCCACTGGGTCTGATTGTGTCAAAGCCAATGTGTCTGATATTTTTTCCCAGAAATTTCCAAAATTACTGCATTTATATAAAGACTGGACCCAAGCCCTTTCTAGAATCAAAAGAGCTGGTTTTAAGCACAGGATTTTTTTTTTTTTTGCTGCAGAATTTGTTCTGAAAATCTAAAAGGCAATTAAATATCAACTTGATGGGAACCTCTAATGAGACCCAACAAACTGTTAGCTGGCTTCTTTCCATCCCTTAGAACATCCCTCCAGCATGCTGCAGTCTTGAGTGTTGGGTATAGTGCAGATTTAGGAACAGTTCAAAATTTACATGTGAATGTTATGCATTGTGTGTTACTTCTGTTCATTTCATAGTTTCAAATTTTAGGGTGCCAGCCAACAAAACACAGCAGAGCATACATATAACATATCCAGTTTTACCTCAAGTGATGAACAATGGAAAGCATCTAAGTGGCTTGGCAAACTATTGCATTTTAACTACAAAACAAAAATCAGAACAGAAATATGGTCCTGTCCCATGTGGCTATGATAATGTATGTCTTCTATGATGACTGACCTTGGAGACAATATGAAATATTGCATCACATGGGTCCTGTCAGTCCCACATGTCTCCGCACATGAGTACTCACTGACCAAACATTGCTACTTTCAAAACCCACTGCTGTACATTTTGTTTGGCCTTTATATACAAGTGGCTTTCTAATATGCCAACTGGATAAATTTAAGTGACAGTATTTCCTAAAGTAAATTGATGAAATTATATTGATTCTACCAACATTTTGACTCAGAGGACAAAAGACAAAAAGAATGAGACAACAAAGCAGAAAAAGAAATGCTTGGAAAGAAGAGGGGGGTTCCGTGGAAGGAGGCGAGGGAGGGGGACATGATAAAATTACCATATTTTCATCTATTAAAATGCTCAGTTAGAAGACCTTATTTTTATAGGTTTCTATAAGTGATGGTGATAATAATGTACTTCTAGATCAGCAGACCAGCAACTACTATAATATATAATAACTTGCAGATGCCAGGTCTTCATTATCATTGAAATGCCACCTGCCAAGATTGAAATTATATAATTATATAATCCAAGGAACTGCCTTTTGTTACACCTTGAAACTTTCAGAAGTTTTGTCTGTAGTACTATGTGCTCCCCTCTTTCTCTATCTGTATCTCTATCTCTCTGAGCCTGTGTGTGAAGTATCTATCTATCTATCATCTATCTATCATCTATCTATCATCTATCTATCTATCTATCTATCTATCTATCTATCTATCTATCTATCTATCTATCTATATATATATATATATATCTAAGCTTTCTAGTTCTATGTGTTTGTTTGAAGTAGTTTCCAAAAGATGAAGCAAAAATAGTTTACAAGCCATATTTAGCTAAAGTCCAGTCTGTAAGACCCAGGGCTCTCTTATCCCTCTCATTTTCCTGTAACTGACAAGAAGAACGATCTACACTTTTGTAACAACCATTCACTCTTATAGCCACAGGGGCTGTTGTGAGGGATTATGGAGTCACAGCAATAAGAGAAGACTGACATACACCATACCTGATTTCTAGAAGCAGAAAGACAATGAAATTTGAAAATATCCTGTTTAAATTCTGTGCCTTGGGCTGAGCATGGGAGGAGAAAGGGAAATCTCTTCCCGTCACTTTCAAATCAACATTGTATTTTAACCAAATGCACACACATATGCCTGCACTTCTCTTCCTAGCTGCTCCTTCTGTTGGATTTATTGACTGCTATACACTACATCTTGCCAGTGGTTTTATCAGTCTTTTCTTCTACTATAAATTTACCCTGTTACCTAACATACAGCAGTAAATAATTTGTATTTGTGACGGCAAAGTGCTGGGAACCTCTCTGGATGATGGGCACTTGGCATGACCAGTGTCTGTCTTTATCCACAGCAGACAGAATCCTGTCATCGTGTCCTGTGTTGAGTGCAAATCCAAAAATAGGAACCTCATGCTTTCCTTTGGCATTTGCTTTTGAACACTTTAATTTTGAAGATTATGACATTTGGGGGCTGTTATTTTGTACATGACTCATGTTTTCCTCATGTTTTTCAAGGATTAATGCAGTGACAAGTTACATAAAATAATTGAGAGTTTCCACACTGTGGAATTTTAAAGAATAAATCTCACCAAACGGGAGAAAACATCCATCTAAAAGGAACATTTATCTCAAATAATATGAGGTTTAATGGATTAAGAACAGTGCAGTAATATAGTTGGGGAAAAACCACTTTTCGTACATCTCCAGATGATATATAATTCTCTAGTTGCATGCTGTGCAGACCTCTGCCAGACTCGGGTTATCGGAATTAACTCCTCTGGCAAATTAGTATGGGAATAAGAGAATTGCTATGTTGTATAGTCTTTTACTTGATATTCAGTGCCAGACAGATTTTCTCAGGTTCCTTTTTATTTCCCTTTCATTCTGCATTATGCACACAAATGTATATTTGTTCTTGAGAACTGAAACTATAAGGATTCACGGACTTCATACATAGTTTCTATGTACTTATGAGCACATTAGATGCATGTGTGAAACCATGGTCACTCACAAAAACAATGTCCATTGAATGTAAATGATATCAGAATTCTGTTTTAAGAACTACACCAATGTAACTATTTTGACAAACAAGGATAATATGACATTGTTTTCTGCTTCGTGGTACCCTGTCTTCATTTCATCAGCGTTTTTTTCAAGCTAATACATATAATCTATAACCTTCAATGTAGCAATCCAGGATTTCTTTTTTTCTGTGACTTCAGAGAATAATATGTGAAGGCTTTGCATATCTTAAGCCATGAGGATGAGGATGAGGAACTTGCTGTGGAATATTTTATCTAATCATTAATGCATTAAATCCTTTACCTTTATGCTGAGTCTTTTCTAAAGAAATATTTATATTTAATTAGCCCACTGAGGTATTTATGGAAATATGAAGTCAAGGGGACACATGTGTATCATATTACCTGTTTTTGTTATAAAGTGTGGAGCAATCTCTGCTGTCTTCACCTTTGTATTCCCCGTGCCTAGTACATTGCCTGTGACACAAAATCATTAAGTATTTTTGAATGGATGGCTAAACTGGTGAAAAGAATAGTAGCCAGATTAACCTGCTGAACTGATGGTTAGTGACAAAACTGTATACCTACATTGCATAAGGATGAAAAAAAGTATATACATTTTCAAGACTGAAAATCATGTAATGATAATCTCATTCATGTCTTGAATCCTTAAATCCCCTCGCCCCATCCAAAATATAAATCAGAAAAATGTAGGCTTGTTTGCTGTAGAAGCCTGGGAAATGTTTTCATGGCAGTATGATTTCAGATATCTACAATCTGAATCAATCTAAATACTTTCCAACAGTGGAATGGATAAACTATTTTAATGGAATTATGTAGACTGTCATGTCAATTAAAATTAGGGAAGAGTGATGGCTAAACTTTTCAAACATCCGAACATTTTTTTCTGAAAGGAATAAAGTATTTATTCAAAATACAAAAAATGATGACACTAAATAATAATATTTCAATTATACACAGGCAACACAAATGGTCTAACAAAATACTCAAGTTCAGAAAGTTCCCTCTTTGAAAGAAAGAAAATTATGATTGGAGAAGGATATCTGAAGTATGTGTGCTTTTTTTGTGGGGGGGGGCCCTGGGCTAGAGATATCCAGTGTTTAATCTGATAGGTGGTTATTGCATCTACTCTCTATAAAATTTTATTAACCTTCCAATGAATATATTTTATACTCTTCTACAAATATATTTCATATACTAAAATGTAAACTATGTCAAATTGTTCAATCCAGCTCACATTTACAGGAGTCTGTTTAAAGCATGGACTTCTTTGTCATGACCTTTGCTAGCCGGGCATTGCTGCCCCAAATCACAGATCACTGATACATGTTCTTAATGATTATCATATTTACAGAGTTTTCCTGATCATGTTTAATGTTATCATAAAATCTTAATGTCAATAAACACAGACCCAACTTATCACGTCACTTTTGGCAGGAACCTGCTGAGAATAAGAGGAATTGGCTTAGTTTAGATAAACCTAGATATTAGAAGTCAGAAATGCTTTTGTGGTCACTCAACCTACTACACTGGCATGCTACTCCTAAGTTTTCATACTGCCAATGAAATTAGAGTAAAAATGCCAGCCTTCTTTTGATGTCTGACTCTTGACTCTAGATGACTTCTATTTTGAGGTGTGTGGCTGCCTATTAATCTTATTATATTTACTGTTTTTTTTTTTTTTTTTGCCAGAACTCTTCCCCGCCATAGACTAGCTGCAGTAGGCTGAATATGGTAGCTATGGCATTCTAGTAGTTATAATTCCACTCTAAACTGCATGGTGCACAAAATAAATCATGGGGACAAATTTACTGAAGTGACTCAAATTTACTAAAATGGCTCATGCAATTTTGTTTTAAAATTGCAATTGGTATTATAACGGTTCTAAAGCTCATTGGGCCATCAGAAGCATAAGCTTGGAATTAATAGATGGTGATCAGCTCCTCAAGCCTCCCTTGTTAATGATCCATAGGATTCTGACACTCTCGTCCAAGGGAAACACAAATCAGATTTAGTTAACATAAACCTGTGGGTTGAGGAGCCCATCAAGAGCAAAATTTCTTAACTGTTGAGTTATTCAACATTTCATTTGTACATTTTATGAAGTTACCTTAACCTGAAGAATTTAGCTTTTTCTTTTTTCAGTGTGAATTGTGACTCATTTGATCTGAAATGTTTAACTAACCATAATATATATTTATACTTATAAAAAGTACTTATAATAGAAGCTATGAAAATGTTATTTTCACTGCAATATCCTCTATGGAGTTTAAACTAATCAGGATTAAGAGTATAATTTTTAATAACTTTGGATGTTTTCATATAGCCTTCATGTACATTAGCCATTTAGTTAGCCATTTAATTAAAAAGTAAATTTTCAAATTACACAGTTGATATAGTCTAAAAGACAATATTCTAGGTGGGGCTTGTTGGCTCATACCTTTATTTCCAGCAATTTGGAGACAGACTTAGGGAGATCACTGTGGGTTCATGGCCAGCCTGGGTCTACAGAGTGACCCAGTGAGCCTAGGCTAGAGTGAGACCCTACTTTGAAAAATGAGAGAGAGAGAGAGAGAGAGAGAGAGAGAGAGAGAGAGAGAGAGAATCTTCTAGTATTTCTTGGAAACCACAAATCATTATATATTGTATTTTGGAAGTACCATATGAGACAGTAGGCTTTAATTTGCATGGAGAACTAGGTCCCCAACCAATAAGACACTGCCATGGCCCCAGCGCATCCTAATCCTGACTCTGAGTTCTAATCCTGACTCCTCGAGAGTTTGTTCAGAAGACAGATTGTTCCACTGGAATATTTGAGACAGAAATTTCATCAAAAGAAAGTTTTATTTTATCTGTAATCTTGGGCTTTAGAATTTGTTTTCCGTACTTTGAAGAAGTTGTCAGCATATTAGAAATAAGAGTTGAGAAAGCACTAGAAAGAGAAAAAATCATTTGCAAGAATGATTTATTCTTCACATTATCAAAAAGTATCACTTTTAACGAGGTCTTACATAACTGTCAGAGGTAAACAGAAAACTGCCTTGAAAAAAAAAAGGATGCTCATGAGAGAAAAGTATTGGCAGGCCTAAAAGATATGAGAAATGTCATTCTTCATTCAATATAATACTGCTATAGAATGGACAAGAGAACAGACAACTCTCTGTGTGTACTATATTTGCAGAAAGGTGCAGTTGTCCTGTCTGATGTTGTTTATTTTGGTCTCATGGATGCTCTTGATATGTCATTCACAATGAAAGTTGAGAACATCAGGTGGGGAGGTGAGTCAGTAAATGAGGGGCTCGCCAGGAAAACATGTGTACCTGAGGTCAGATCTCAAAGCCTCTGTCAAGCCTAAGGTGAGAAGGGAGATGTAGATTCTTCTGGAAGCTCACAGGCCAGCTCACCAGGCAATGCAGAAGTGAACAATGAGAAATCGTGTCTCAAACAAGGTGGAAAATGATGGCCAATGCCCTGAATTGTTCTCTAACCACACACACACTTACACACACACACACACACACACACACACACACACACACACACAGCCAAAGGGAATTGATGAAAAAGGCAAATTTATAAGAGAAGAAAATAATTTTTGACCAGAGAATAACTATACGCACTTAATTACTAAATATATTTATCTGCAATGCGATCACTTTCAAAGTGGGATTTAAGATTGCTGCACAATACCATACACTACAAAAGGTAAAATAAAGAAAGAAGAAAGAAAGAAAGAAAGAAAGAAAGAAAGAAAGAAAGAAAGAAAGAAAGAAAGAAAGAAAGAAAGAAAGAAAGAAAGAAAGAAATTGGATGATATTTGGGGACAGGAGCTTTGGAGAGTAGAATTAAAAAAGCTCAAGATTAACACACACGGTACATGCTAAAATTTAGCTGAAAATTTCTCTCGCTTTCCAGCAGAGACCTTGAGTTGGACTAGAAAGACATCTACAACAAACAGAATATCTCATCAAATGCATAGTATTATTGATTACCATAAATGATATTGACCGAAAGCAGGGGATAAACAGTGCTAAGCATGAGTGGTTTTGATTTAAAATAAGGTAGTTAGGGCAATATTTTCTTGAGAAGGTATAGAGAATACAGGCAGCAAGTCTGTTCCATGGGAAGAAGAATGTACTGCACATGGACATGTATGAATGACACTTTGGCTATAGGGACACATTGAGAAGAGTGACAGATGAGGTCAGAAGCTGACAAGAGGTCAGACCCGGTTAGATCTTGTAGTCATATGAATGAGATCAGAGCCATTGGAAAATGTGAGCCGAGTGACAAGATCTGACTTATATTTTAGTAGGATCATCTGATTTTTCTCTTGAGTATTTACTCTATATTAAAAAAATGAAGGGAGTGCAAATAAATCAAGATACTTTTGGATTTATCCACGGGAGTAGAAATAAAAGTTTATGTGAGGATACTAGCAGTGGAATCTGCAAAAATATTCAGCATTGATATTTTTAATATATTTTTATCGCTAATATATATTTTACTTTTTTTTCATTTTGACAATTTCATAAATGTATACATTTTGAACCCCCCACACCCTTTTGTGGCAGTGATGAACACAAAACTTCAGGTTAGAGCAATAGAAAGAGTGAAGTTGAAACCAAATAAATGAAGTCACAGAGCACTAGAGGAAAATTATGGAAGGAACCAGTCTTAGAGAGGTGTGATTCAGCATGGATACTGTTATTGTTTTCCTTAGAGCAAAGTGATGGTATATGCCTAACCTATAATTCAGAAAATGAAATATGAGTGACTATTGACAGTCTAACATAAACTATTAAAATTAGTATATTAGGAGGATGAATGAATTGCTTTTCCTACAGGCCATCTTATATATTGTTTCCTGCAAATACAGTTTTTATATTTGGACATCAAATATTTCTTTGGAAGAAGCTGTAGCCTCCTGTATGCTACAGCCTTGGGAGAATGCCTGTGCATTGATAGTCAATTGAGTGAAAGCACTATTATCTGCAATGAAAATGAAAAAAAGAATCTCAGTTGAATAGACAATTACCTTTTTTGAGAAAGGTGAGAAATTAAATGGTCAGGAGTAAATATTTTTCACAGGAAACAGCCCTTAAGCAGGCAAAGGTTCTGGAATTCTTTTCCATGGAGCATTACTCTAATAACTTTACCCTGGCAAATTTTTCAAAGTGATTTCACCAAATACCCATCCCAGAAACCTTTCAATAATGGACCCATGAGGGTTTTTAATTCTAAAGTAATATAACTTCTTGAGGAATTCTTCAGGACTAATTAAATTGCAAAAAGAGGCTCTCTGAATAGATAAGTGAATTAACCTTTTAGATGTTATATTTATATGAGAATTTAGTGCTGGACAACACCTCCTCCAATTAGAGTGTTTTGCTATTAAAATATTAGTGCTTAAGTTATTTTTTCCACAATAATTGGGTATAGGGAGTGCTCTAGCTTTGGCATTATAGATAGATGCCACATACAGCATTCTATTTACTATGGTAGAGATGCATGCCTGCAACTCATTCCAAAGCAGTTTCAGGCCAATATGATGCCTATTAAATGAAGACGGGTAAAGAGTAGTGTGGCCACCATTGGTTATATACACTTCTGTTTGCAGTTGGTAGGTAATTCTGGGGAGACACAAGACTCCTCCACATTCTGAGCATAAGCGACTGTTGAAAGCTGAGTGCTCAGCACTAAATGAGATGGGAAGAGGGAGAAGAAAGAATGTAAGAGCCAGAGGATGCGGAGGAGTGCTTGGAATGTTGTCTCCAGGACATGAAGTGGCTGTTGCGTTTATGACCTCACAGGATCTGTGGTTATCTGCACAGGACTTTCACAATACTGGACCCATCAACAGTCTGCCATGGATGGTGGAAGAGGGCAGAAAAACTATGAAAGTAGAAAGAGGATTAGTTGAAAAGAAAAGGGGCTTAGTGGAAGGGGGTGGATAGTAGTATAAGAGAAAGGAATGGGAGGAGATGAGGTTCAAAACACATGCATGAAGATTGTCAATTGAAAAGCTAAAATAAAAAGTATTTCAATATCATCTGATTTCAATTCATTTACTCCAGTTGTCCAAAACTACCTTTTACATCTCTGGTTTTCCAAGTCAGGATTACTCCATGAAGAGATGAACTGAGCCTTCTCAGCAGCTCCACTCACCTTGACACACTGCCAACAAAATAGAAACAACCCCTCTAGCATTAGCTTTTAAAAAACCTCTCTAACAGCATCAAGTAGAAAATCAACAAGTGCAGGAAGAATCCTCCCCCCCCCCTTTCATAGGTAAACATAAGGCACAGAGAGACTTTCTACTCTGGGAAACCACTTGGAAAATTTTTCAGAGGTTCTTACAAAAAGACTTACAGCAAAACCAAGATGAGAAATATTCTTAAGAAGACAGCTGCTTAGAGCAGTTTGC
>PVHP010030675.1:0-21530 GCA_004024765.1 Zapus hudsonius | reverse complement strand
TTACTTGATACTGTCTTTGCTGTCTTAGCAAAAGCATTATGAGAAAGAAATAAAACTTTTACAAGAGGAAAGAAGTCAAATCATCCTTATTTGCAGATATTATCTGGTGCATAAGAAACCCTAAAGAATACACCAGAAAAATGTTCAAAATTGATGAACACCTCCAGCACAGTAGCAGAATACAAAATAAACATACACATATCAGTAGTTTTTCTATATGCCCATAATGAAGACACTGAGAAAGAAATCAGGAAAACAATTTCTTTCACAATAGCTTCAAAAACAAATAAGATACCTAGGAATAAATGTAACCAAGAAAATGAAAGATTTCTCTAATGAAAATTTCAAACCCCTAAATAAAGCAATTGAAAAAGACATTAGATGATGGAATGATCTCACATGTTCATGGATCAGAAAAATTAATATAGTGAAAACAGCCTTATCATAAAATGCAACCTACAGATTCAGTGCAATCCTCATCAAAATTCCAATGATATTCTTAACATATAGAAGAAAAACAATTCTAAAACCCATAGGCTATCACAAAAGACCCCAGAGAGCCAAACTATTAATACTAGGCAAAAACAATGTGACAAGGATCAAAATACTTGATTCAAGCCATAGGAGAGAACCAGGACTACCAAGCACCAACTGCTGGGACAAGGAAAGGAATGGATTGTTCCTTAGGAAGAATTCAAAGAACTCATGGACTGACTGGAGTCTTTTTGTTCACTTTCAGCTACCAGAGCCATGCAAGAAGAAACGATTGTTATATGTCACGTTAGTAGCATTTTGTAGAAAAACTCCTTCCACAGTCACCTAAGAACATAATACAGATATCAAGTAACAAAGTAAAAAAATATTATTTATTCACTACAATAGTACTAGAAATAAATGGCCATTGTGTGTGTGTGTGTGTGTGTGTGTGTGTGTGTGCTGTGTGTGGTATGGTGAGCTGTGCCTCATGTATGCTCACGTACTGGCATTTGCAGTGCCCCCAGTGCGCTCACTTAGGGCGAGGGGCACTCGCCCTCCTGCAGTGATCATAGCAGATCTCTGGGTGTCCAGCTCCAACGCTGTTCTACCTGGACTCATTCTGAGCTGGAGGCTCATTCTGATGCTGGAGCTTGCTGTTTTATTGGGACCCTGGTGATTCCCTGGCTTCTGTTTCCCTTTGCAGAACTGGGGTTACATGCATGTGTGACCACTCCCAGCTGTTCTCTTGGGATCTGGAGATTAAAATTGGTTTCAGCCTTTCTTAGGACCTTATGCTTAAGCAGGAAACACAATCACTAAGCTATCTTTCCAGCCCAGTCTTCAATAACATCTGGGTTTTTTTATCATCTATTTTGTTGTATCATTTCACTATGTTGCTGCCCTCAGTAGAGCATACCCCATGGATTGAACCCAGCATATTTTCAGTGTTTAAATATTTGCTGAAAAAATGAGTTTGAAAATTGTTGACAGTATTTCTCACTGATGATGAGTGATGGTGAGTGATGTATAGAAAGGCTTACTAATGAAAAATATTTTAATAAATTTTGTCAAAATATTAAAAGGAAATATATAAATGTACATGTGGCCTATGGCACTGATTTTATATATATAACATATAGCACATAATATATATATATAAAACATATAAATGTTACAAATGTTATGAAATTGCTAAACAACAAAACACCATCATTTTCACTCACATCTACTGACACCTGTCAAACTAGCAGGCAAAGTTAGAATAGAATATACAATTTGAGAAAGATAACCAAGAATACTCCACCTCAATAACAACAGCAGTTATTTCCAGACACGCAGAACAGGGATCGTATCTCTAGAAGCTCCTAAATCTTAGTTACTAGGAAAGACTAGAAAACGAAAGCTATTCAAACACAAGTTAATAAAGTGTCTGCATATTATTAACTGAATTCTGAATAATTTCAAAAGCTGGAATTACTTACAGTCATGATATTATTCTTATCTGAGACTAGAAAATGTGTCTGGGTTTGGAATCTGGCCCATAAAGAGAGAAATGAAAATGTATAGAATAAAAGAAAAGGAGATTTAGATGAGACCAAGACAGAAGAGACTATCAATTCTGTTAGTGGAGAGGTCTTGGTAATTAATTGCAAACCACTAAACACACAGACACCTTTTTGTCTTTCATATTTATTGCAAGTCTCCTGTTTGCATAGCGTGGCTCTCACAATGCTGTGTGGGATTGGGAATACTGATTCCTCACTAAGCAGAAAGAAACCAAACTCACATCTGACACAGGGCAAAGATCAGTTAAAACTTCCTATGTGTTTTATTTCTCTTGTCGTGATTCTGTAAAGAAGTCTGATGCTTCCCTCCATTCCTATATTGAATTTGTGCAGCGCCCATCAGCTCTGCACCCCATAATTTGTCACTTTGATCAAGCTTGAATAAAAGAACTGTGACACAAATGGATTTGTGATCCAAGAGGCAGAATTCACTTTTGCAAAGGTCACTTGTTCCCATAACTCCTCTGAATCCTTGGAGCTGAGTCCCACGGCCGACCCTTGATGCTAACACCACAGGACAATAGACATCTATACACTGTGCAGATCTCTACGGGGACAGCTTGGGTTTTTTTGTTTTGTTTTGTTTTGTTTTGTAATTGCCACAAAGAACATTTTTCTACAATTTAGTGACTTAAAAAACAATTTTACGGTGTCAGCAGTTGAAAATTGTACCAACTCTACTTAAAATTCATTGAACTTGATTAGTTCTACTCAAGAGTCCTTGTGCTATGACAATTCATATAAGAATAAATCAATGAATAAGGGTGTTTTTCATCTATTTTGGCATATCAGATAAGAATTTCACAAAGAGCTAAAGCAGTGTATGTAGATATTTGTAATAAAACAAATCTCTGTAGAAAGCTTATTACACTGGAAAACAAAATGTAATGGGAGGGTAAATAAATAAAGCACTAAACTAGAAAAAGACATTGTACTACTTGCATCATTCATGAATCTATAACCCTGTGGAAGTTTGTTAATCACTCTGAGGCTTAACCTTCCATCTGAAAAATGGGTGCAAGAAGATATATGTCAACAAATTTTACAGGCTAGCAGTTGTATTAAATGGATAAGAAACCACTAATTATGTTTATCATTTCCTTTTCAATTTTTATATACGTTCAAGATGTATCTGATCACAGTCCCCTGCTACACCTCTTTCATATCCTTGCTCTCCCAATCCCCCTCCATTGGACCCCTTAATTCCTCCTACTCTTCTCTCTATTATTTTGATTTATTTTTGCCTTCTTTCACCATCCATGATTATTTTACTTTTCATAAAATAAGGTACATTTTATTAATTTTGGGTTTTCCTGGTTGAGTCATGCTCTAGCCCAGACTGACCTGGAATTCAATATGCAGTCTCAGGGAGGCCTCAAACTCATGGCAATCCTCCTACCTCTGCCTCCCTAGTGCTGGGATTAAAGGCATGGGACACCATGTCCAGCAAAAATAAGGTACTTTATTTATTTTTTGAGAGAGGATCCTCTGTAGCTCAAGCGGGTTTGAACTATGTCATCGAGGATGAACACCTGATTCTTCTGTCTCCATCTCACACTTGTTGTAATTACAAGTGTATGCTGCCGTGCCCAATATATGTTAAATGTTTCCAAATATTAAAAGACTCATGTAAAATGACAATATCCTGCCCTTCAATTCTCTGTTCCTGTTCTCATTCCATAGTCAGCAACTTTCAATACCTTTGCCATGTCTTCTGTCATTAATTCTACATCTCTGCATATTGAGCTTTTATACATTATCTTTAGATGTATAAGACTATGCATATCTGTATCTCACATTTTAATCATTGAGATCCCTTATGAGTGATTTAACATCTTTGAGTCCTTGATTGTACCTTATATCCCAAACCTGTTACTCTACACATCCTATCAACATAGATATTTTTGGAAGTTTTCCATGTACTAAACTACATAATATTTAGGTACCTCTTCTTGTAAAACGTTTTCTCGAGAATTAACAGTTACTCATCTCAGTTGCCCATGTCTCTGTGGTTATTGTTTGATAATACATCAGCCCTTTCAAAGCACTGTAACTGTTCAAAGCACTCTGGTGCATCACCCTTCCATAGTTCTAAGTCTTCTTTAATTTTCCTTAAGTGTGATTGCACAGCTGCAGATCAAGGGAATTGCTTCCATGGCCAACAGGTTCTCTCTCTCTTTCTCTCTCTCTCTCTCTCTTTACTTCCTTCCTGTCATCTCCATCCTTTCCAAAGTCCTGTCCTCTTCCTGTCTTTTCTTTGCCCTCTTCCCCTCTCCGTCCCTCTATCCCATTCTCTTTCTCTTCACCCCTCCATTCCTCAGCTTTTTCGTTGCTTCCCCCTTAGTCAAATCTCTAGTATCTGACTCCCAAATTAACCTGTTTACCAGAGGTCTCTTAGATGTTGAAAAACATTAAATTTATTCTCTTATTTGAATGAATTTAGCCAAGTATTGTTATCTCTCCTCATCTTCCCTTGATATTCTCCCTTCCCGTAGGCTAAAGGGAATAAGTAGTGTGTCACAGTGTACCTTTGTCCTATTTGTCCTGAAAATTGTCAAAAAGTCATGGGCCCACTGCCTTCCATTATAAAGGTTGTCCTCACAAGGATTTTTCCCCAACAGAGATTTTTACACACACACACACACACACACACACACACACACACACACACACACACACACAATCAGACTGTTAACTCTGAGAAGCCATTGTGTGAAAAAAAAGAGGGTATATTACTCGAAGCTCCTGGGATGTGGTGGTTTTCTATTTGGAAGTAGAAACAGTTTTGCAAAAATACCTGGAACTTCATTTATTTCTCTTGCTTTGCAATGTCAAACTTTAATATTTAGTTAGTCAGGCCATGCACACATGTAATCAGAACTACTCAGTATCTAGAGGCAGATGGATCACAAATTCAAGGCCAGCCTGAGCTATAAAATAAGTTTGAGGCCAGTGTGGGCAACTTAGTAAGATCCTGTCTTAAAACAAAATATAAAAAGAGGTTTGGGCTGAAGCTCAATGGTAGTGTTAAAGGTCCTGGGTTCAATCCCCAGTACCAAAAAAAAAAACCTTTAAAATTGCATAATTACATTAGAAAATAAAGTTTGTAAACAAAATGAACAAGTGTGATTTTTTTTCAAAAATTTATCATAGATAGCAGTGGGCTCCATTACTATACTCTACATTAAATAGAAATATGTGATTATTTAGCATAAGCAATGCATTTCTTTCTTTCAAACACAAAATACCAATAGCTCTACATGGAATGCAACAGTTATGCCACTGAGATCTGCTTATTGGGTGGTCTTCCTGCTTCATGGTTACTAGCTACTCAATTATACCTAGAAGCCTGAGGTCATTTTTTGTACATTTCACCAATATTTGTTCCATTATATGTTTCAATATTAGCTCTCTTAATGGGTGTGAGGTAACATTGCATTGTAGCATCAACTTGCATTTCCATAATTATTAATGATATTAAAAGATTTCTCACATTTTTACTGACCTTTTGTGCATCTTTACAGAGATGTTCATTTTAGTCATTATACCTTTTAAAAATCTTTAGGGATTATCCACATATTCTAGATATTTCTTTACCTCATGTATGATTTACAAATATTTCCTCTCTGTGGGTTGCATTTATCACTGCTTATATTATGGTAACTGAAAAAATGTCAAATACTAACTACATATGAATACAGAATCAAGATATACTGTCAAACGTTTAAAACGGCATAGAATTACATCTTCATAATTTCTCTGCATTGACCAACTGCACAATTTTAAATCAACAAACTGTCAGCATTTAACATCACTTTTCAACACATTTTTGTTGAGTAATAGTGAGAGTAAGAGAAATTTCCAAGTTCTTGTCCTTTCTGATCCATTGATTTGTTCTATGACCTTCTGTCTTGACACTGTTGGACCTCAATTTCACAATCTATAAAACCATTCCTGTTAGATTTACTACTGGATCCATTACTCTCGACTCTGTGATACTTCAGGGAAAAGGCAAAGGATGAGACAGCTATCCCACCTCTTCCTGGCTTGCAGTAGGAAAGAAGGCATGCTTTCCATATTACATAGCCACCCCATAATCTAGACTTTAAACAGATTGTATTTTTATTTTGTATACTCCATGTTAATTTTACAGAATGTATTGGTTACGACTAAATCAAAGAGTTAGATTTAAAAGAAATTTAAATGCTTTAAATTTAACTGGAAAATTACAAAAGAAGTAATATCATATAATTGTATAAATTATTTTTCCTCCCTGGGGGGGAAAAGTTTTCTTTTAGTGTTTCTGAATAAACATATAATGTTTCAAGTCTCACAACAGATTAGCTGTATACATTCTTATGATAGATAAATGTGTGGGTTTTTTTTTCTTCTCTGCAGATAAGAGAATTTTCAGCTCTTTGATACATGTGTTATGAAATGGGGAAACTTATCATTTAGCCTTCAAACAATGAATGCTGATTTTACACATTATATGAATCCAATGTCCAGTACTTCCAGTTGTATCTATGTGTACACATATTTTTATTTTGGAAAGCGGTGTGAGGGACAGGGTCTCAGTGAACTAGAATTTGTCAAGTAAGCTAGGTAGCCAAAGAGTTTTCCCAGGAGATCTGCGAGTCTCTGTTTCTGCAGCTGTGAGATTAAAAGCAGATATAATGTCTGGCTTTCTTTTCTTTTTTAATTAAAAATATTCATTAAAATATTTACATAACTGTTTCCCATAACTCTCTTGTGTATCCCTTCCCCCTCCACTGAATCCAACATCTTTCTTACTATTCTCTCTTTTATATTGATGAATTTTATTCCTTCCTCCATCATGCATATCTACTGTGAGGTCTTGAGTATAATGCTCACTTTGTGATAGGGAAAGAGAATTCCAAAATGTTTCTTTCCAACCTTTTGCTCTTATATTCTTTTCTATTCCTCTTCTACTTCATTCCCTGAGACAGATACTGTGACAGAGATGTCTCTCAGTGCTTAATACTGTACTGTCATTTTTCAGCATTTGATGAGTTTTGAGTCTCTGCACGACATAGTCATTTGAAATGAGAAGTTTTTCATTAAAAAAAACCTGAGAGTAATACTAATACATAAGCATTGTATAGGGACTTAAAGGGCAATTTGATGGGAAGAATATATCCATATAGCCAAAAAAAAACCCAATGTTCATATCTCCATTTCAGGAATCTTTATGTCTATAGTTTTCCTCTGGGAACATCCTAAAGAATACTCATGGAATCTTCTTCAAATTTTTTTTGTTTCCTTCCTTATCGTAAATATTATTATGTTAATGTGGCATGGTACTCCAATGAAAATATATTTGAAATATTTTATTTAGAAATTCTGGATTATTAGTTATAAATTCAGCACAATTGATTATTTAAAAATTAATCATTTTATATCTTCATAGTGAAAACTTCCTTTCAATTCAGTTAAGTATATAAATGATCATTTTCTCTTGAATATAAGTATACATAAATATAATTAAATAGAAATTATAATTTACAGATATAGAAGAATAAATTTAAGGCTCAAAGCTTTTAACTAATGATTGAGTTTTATTTCTATGTTTACTGACGTGATATTATTTACTGAAAAATACAATGTACATAACTACAGTTTTGTAATGTTAAACAACAAAATACTACTATAAAATAAATTTTCCTTATGTAAAACTAAGAAATGTTTGAATTTTACATATTGGAACATGGAATCTACTTGGAATAGATATTTAGCAGGAGAAAAGTGGTAACAAGTAATAAAATATATGTATTTTATCAAATGTAAAAATTTCCTTCTCCCTCAAAGATATTCTAAAAATGTTATATTATACTAATTATGTATATAAAACCATTGTTGAATAGAACCACTATTCTTTGTAGTATTATTTCATTTAACTCTATGAGAAAATAACTATACACAACATAAGATACTATCACAATTTATTGATCCAAATGTGATAATCTTTGATTAAGTGGTCAGGAACATCTACTATTAGGTAGGCAACTCATAAGTCAAATAAAGTGAGTAAAGAGGAACCTTTTTTTGATGATAAAATTTCAAATCCAATTATATAGTTCAGGGTTGAATTATCACTTTGTCTTGTTTTACTAAAAATTAAATTAAGATGTATACTAAATATGTGTTGGATTCCAATCCTCTTTTATAGCATGAAATAGTATCCTGAGAGCTGGTTTTATCACCTTGGAAGTTGAAAACTTGGGAAAGAGCCTGGCCATCCATTATCTCTCTATCTTGTACTTTCTTTCTGGCACCTTCACCACAAAGCAGACTTTTCTGATGAACAGGGCGTGTGACAACTTTCTTGCTAGGCAACTGTGGAGAGATAACTCAGTGGGTAAGAGCAATTGTTGTTCAAACATAAGGACCTGCATTTGATCCTTGGTACTGATACAAAGAGCTTGGAAGGGTCATAAATGCCTGTAGCCCAGTGTCTAGGGGAGTGGGGACAGGGGATCACTTCGAGCCAGTCTAACCAAAGGTGGTGCTCCAGGTTTAGTGAGAGACTGTCAGGTTTCAGGGAAATAAGGTGGAAGAGATATAGAGGAGGATGCCTAACATCCTCCTCTGGCCTCCACATATGTGTGCATATCACACACACACACACACACACACACACACACACACACACACACACACCTTGACATCTCGTCACAGAAACCAAAACCCAAATAATAAATAGTTAGGCAGAAATCACATGTAAACCACATGTAATGACAATTGGCATGAAATTTTGACAATCATTTTAAAATTCTTGAGAATTTGATCTTTTATTCTTATTTTTTTCAATTTTTTTCTCACTCTTCATAGACAGTAGACATCAAGATTCTAGAAACAAAATTTATAATGGTCAACTTGCTGTGAAAACAAAAACAGACTTGTCTCACTGACTGCTTCTGATACCAATTCAAGTTTTATAGTAGCATAATATGGATAACCATATTTAAGTTGGGTTAATATTGGAATATAGAGTTAGGTGTAGGGCAGAATATGATGGAAAACATTTTTTCCTGAATATATGAGCATACCCACACAAACAAATATTTATAAATGTCCGCATGCAGTGTCCTACTTTGGAAACAGTATAAAATCAGACAATTTATTTGAATCAAAATACTCTTTAATCAATAATATGCAGAATGATTTCTGGCTTTCACTAGTGTGGGGAAGTAAACAAAAAGCAAGATCAAAGATAAGAATGACAGAGGGGCTGGGTATGATAGAATATCTCGAAGTAAAGAATTGTAGGTACTTCTTAAGAACAAAGTATGTGTATGCATTTGAAAGAAGCTTGATGCCTAGGCTTTAAGTGGAGATACATATAGATAGATCCTAACAAAGTATTTGAGTTCCATAAAGCATAAGGACATATGACAAGATAAAGCAACTGAGCTGTTTACAAAAGATTATGATATCTACAAATAAACAAAGCTAAAACAATATTACAGTCATGTTGAAAAACAATTACACTAACAATATTCACTTTATAATATTGAGCAAAGTTTAATAATAAAAGCCCTTCAATACTAAACACATAGATTTGATTAAAACATACAAAAATCACCTATCTAGTATATGTGAATTTTAACTTTCAGTGCTTATATGTATGCTAATAAGGGGATGTAAGACTGAGTATGGGTTATGATTCCGCAGAGAAGACCAGAAGAGAGGAACAAGAAGAGATAGGAAGGGGGAAGAACAAAGAAAGGATATAGTATAAAAGCAGAAAGGAAGATAAGTCGGGGGAAGGCACAAGAAGGGAGTGAGTGAGAAGGAAAGGAAAAAGAAATACTTTTTGTTTGAAAACACAATAATACTTTTTGTAAATAACTATCACCTTTTGAATTTATCAGTAAAAGCTGAATATAGTTAGAGTGTCTTATAATATTTTGATATATGTATACAAATGCTACAGTATGAGTAAATCAAGTTGTTGTGTGAATTACCTCACAAATTTAGTGTTTTTGTGGTGAGGGCACTGAAAATCTACTCTTGGCAACATTTAACCATAGCAACTATAACATGCTGTCATGAATTTATTCTTTCCATTAGGTTGATATTTGAAGTCCTCTGACCAGCATTTCTACAATATTTAAAGAATATTTTAGCAAAACTTATTATGTATTATATATGTCTACTTTGACTTTATTGCTACGATTTGATTAAATTTGGTAAATGAATCTGAAAGCTAATATGAGACTGTGACAGGTTAGGATGATTGGGACCCAAAGGTAACCAGGAGTGTCCTTGGACTTATATTTACAGTTTCCACTTTCTCTTGCCTTACCTGACCCCCTCCCTGGAGTGGGGGGGGGTCTTTTACTAGAGCTCAAACTTAATCCTAAAACTGTGATTGGTGAAAGCCAGATCATCCTGGGCTGGAAGACAGAGCTACCTGGAGAAAGACAGATGTCTCTCTTTCCCTCAAAGCTGGCCAGCAGAGACGATCCTAAACCTCCAGGCTTTTGATAAGACTCCCTTCATCTCAGCACCTTGCTTTCCCATATAGACTTTTTCTCATGATGGGAGCCCTCCTATGTTTTTCCTTCTTTCTTTTGCTTGACTGGCCAGCACAGATCTCCTGGCTTTGTGTCCAGCGTGAGCCGGACTGTGTGCAGGAGCTGCCTGACAGGCTGTGTCTTGCTGGAGGGTGTCGAGCCCTTGGAAGGCTCTTCTTAGAGAGGTTCTCTTTACTTTCTCCTCTCCTCCTCTTTCACTAATAACGCTAATAAAACCTCTCCCTAAACCTTACCCTCTGGTAGTCTGTGATTTTAATTCTTTAAAGCTATATGACAAGATTCTGGGTACTCTAAGCTTGTTGCTGTATTGTCAAAGAACCCCAAATATCTATTACAAGAACAATTTATGAAAACTAAAATCAGTGTGAAAAATGCCATGTATCAAACAATTGTTGATAATAGATGCAGACAGGCAAGTCAAATATATCCTGGAGAATTTAAGAAGACATGGCTGAATTCATCTACTAGCCCAATCTTATCCCTCTTGCATTCTTTCCCATGATTCCATGTTTCCACAACTATAAGATATGACCCAAGGACATGAAGAGCCTTTTCTCTTTTCAAACATGAGTCAACAAGCACAGTACCCTCCAGGGCAAATCTAAGGAATTCTGGAGAAGCACTCAGAGAGACTTGAAAGGGCCTAGTCACTTAGAGGAGAGAAACATCTTTATTTCACATAATTTTATACAGAAAGACAATCATTATTTTTCTTCTGTGGCCAGTTCAGCAAAGGCTGGAAGGAGTCGGAGAAAAACAACAAGTCTGAGAGCATTTTGGAACAAGCTATAGATACCCCCCCTTGTCACTTTAAGACACAGATCTGCAGGCAAAGTCCAGGGAATGGTGGGAGGAACGCTGTGAGGGTTTGGGCCTTGTTACAAAATCCAGGATGCAGAACTGTCATCATTGTAGCCCTCAGCTTTTCGAATCCTGCCATACATACACATTAACAAGGGACAAAGGTGATGAAAAGTCCTCCTGTGACTCTTCTCTACCCCAGCCCATTGCAGAAGAAGATAAGAGAGAAGAAATCTATTTCATTAACCTAGAGGACAATGCCTTTGCATTTGTACCATGAGCTCAAGTCTACGCAGAGGTCACAGAGCATTACATGGGTACGCGACAGGAATGTTCAGATAGACTAGACTGGAATAAAATTCATGTAAATTGAAAGATATTAAAATTGATTTTCCTAAAGTATCATTTAGAAATGCAAAAAATAGTGAAGTTCACAAGCATGTTATAAATACAATAATTGGAGAAAACTAAAATAATTTCTCTTCTGTAGACCACTGATTACAGACTGTCTAATAAATTGGTTAAAGTATGTAATTGTATGACAAGAAAATGAATAACTGAGCAATAGTCTAGTATTATACAACTTCACATAATAATTTTGACTATACCTTGGAAAGGACTATGCTAAATCATTTCATTCAAAGAGGTCAATTAATAATATAGGAGTAGGGGTGGAATTCCTTACAGCTAACATTTTATGACAACTCTAAATGGTATGCTTAATAAATTTGTGTTTCAATTAAACTATTTAATGTCTACTATGAGGATTTAGAAATTTAAAGAGTAAATTATCTATTCAATCTTGACATACAAATTGAAGGTTTCATCCAAGTATGGGAATGAATATCAAGATACTCACTGGGAATAATGTTGGCCTTACCAGCAGATCTGCTTCTTAAAATTGTGCAGTGGTGACAGTTTCTAGAAAGAAACAAAAGTGTCTGGCATTATGACTTCATTTACTTTGTCTCTAAAAAGCTCGGGGATCATCTGTTACTAATTAACAAGGGTATGCATACACTCACTCAATTTCTGCTTCATAGAGGCTCAGTGATTCGAGGCTGTGGGGCTAGAGTCGGACTGAGATTAAACTCCATCTCTGCACCTTCTGTACTTTGTGACTTTGTACAAGTCCTATGTCTTACAGAGCAGGGAGATGGGTTGCCTACAAGGGCAAGAGATGACTTAAATGCACTGCACCAGGAGAAGTCTCAGCCAATCCTGGATGACCACCTCCAGGCAGCTGCATCACCAGAAGCCCACCTCAGCATAGGTGAGGATCCTGGAAGCCACATCTCTGGAGCCCAACAGTTGGGGAGCCTCCAGCACAACTGCAGGCAGCTCTGTGGAGGGTCTCTGGCAGCTCAACTGGAACCACTGAGGGAGCTCAGCTCCATCGGAGGCCACAAGCAGTTGTTCCCCCTTATATAGCTTTAGGGTGGGGTCTTACAACCCTATCCCAGACTTCTTGACTTCCTGAGTCTCTGGAATTTCCTCCCAGCACTGCCCTCCCAGGAAGGGATGCTCATTTCTAGGCTACATGACTTCCTGAATCCCCTGACCCTCCTTCAGTTTGGAGGAAATCTGCTACACAACACAGATGTTGACCACTTCAATTTAGGAAATGTTTCCCTATCATTTTGCACCTAAATTTTAGACTGCTCCAAGTAACCCCTCCCAGATTAGACACAGTTGTAACTTTTCAAATACAATTTGAACAGTGTGAATGCTGATATCCCAGTACAACCATGGTAATATATATAGGATGAGTCATTCTGAATTTCACATTGGTTTTAACATAGAACTTTTCATAGGAAAAAGTTGTAAGAATGTAAAAACAAACAAACTCATATTGTGGGTTTTTGCTGGATTTGGTATAGGAGAACAAATCAACAAAATTTAGGCGACCAAATTTTCTTAAGCATTTACATATTACTTATAAATTTTATTCACTTAAAAAAATTATTCACTAAGCATCTTTAGTGAAAAATTTAAGTGAAACATTTTTGTTTATTATTATGGGTGCCTTTGAAGCCCAAATATTTTGAATAGGGGATAAAATATATTATAAAAATAATTAATATAAGAAATTACTAAAATATAACACTTAAGTTTAACATATTTTAATGTAGCCACCATGAAAATACATTTCATATATACTTATGTATATATTTTATATATTGTGTTTCTGTTTATACTTTTGTTTTTATTTTGTTTTACAGTTTTAAAAGCATAAATTAATATTTGAAATGAAAGCTTTCTAGGATTGACTTAAAATACCAAAATCAAACTATTCACGATTTTAGTATCTGGGTTATCGATCTATTGACTTGTCATTAATATTCAAGATTATAAATATTTTCCTTTGTAGATTCATATCTGTTAGTCCATCAGATTGAGATTTATTCTAGTAGTTGGACTACTAAAATTGAAATGCGGATACCACTTTTATATGCCAAATGTAGAAAACAAGGTCTGGTAATTAATGAGTGTTCAAAATATAAACAAATATTTGTTAAAATAATTTTTATTATTTTAGACTTTTCCTTTGCACATTTGAGTCAGGTGTATTTCTAAAGCCTAATTTGATTCCCCCAAATTCCATCACCCAGATGTCATATGTTGACCTGTTCTGCCAGCACTCTAAAAAAGTTATGCACTCTTCATTAATACTTCATTATAGTTAATAGTATCATTTAGAAAATTTATCTCCAAGGAGATGAGGGTGAACATCCTCCCTATTAGCTCTTTTAAGAGACTTTCAGTTAAGAAAACACTGATCATAATAATTTTTTTTTCAATTTGGTCACTGTTTGTGACAACCTGTGCTCATTAACTGTGGGACTCCACTAGAGTCTATCACATCTAATTAATAATACTCATAATTACTTGGTTCTTTTTTGTGGAATATTTGTGATCACTTCCAATGTTTTAATTAATTCCAATTACAGCTCACAGCCTTTACTCTGCTCTTCTCTCCACTACCTGACTTTTCATAATCACATTACTTTTGGTTATTTTTGATGATTTATTTTGGTTATAAACTAGCCAGGTTGAGTATTCGTAGCTTCGTGATAAATTCTCAAGTCTCAGAGAGATTTATAATCTGAATGTGATCATTCCTCTCTGCCAAAGAACAGAAAGATAGGAAGTAAAGCAGAAAAATCCATGTAGTCATTCAGATACCCTGTAAACTGAAGTGTAGTCATCTTGCAATGATAATAGCAAGCCCACAGATCAGGGAAAAAGATGAAAGAGCAGCTTTTAACTTCACATCAGAGTGAAACATCACTTCTGATCCTCTTCATTGGTGAGAACAAGTCACATGGTGCCATCTATAATCAAAAGAACTTGTAAACTTAGTTTATGTGTGGTCAAGAAAAAATTTGATTAGCATCTAGCAGATATTTACACAAATTACATTTAGATGCCTGGATTTTGCAAACAAGTGGTTACAGATAATTATTTGTTAACATGATTATCTTGTTATAAAAATTATAGTGCCTAGCACTGGATGAGTCATCTCTGTCACACCAGGAAACATTACAGAGGAAGTAGTGGATGAAATATGAATGACGATCCCACTGCTAGCCAGAGACCCTTCTCCTTGAAGATTTCAAACACATCAAAGCAGAAGATTAGAGGCTGCCAAGAGGGAAGACTTTTAACATTCCCTCCAAAATTCAGAAAACATTTCAGAAGAGGGGAAGAAAAAGTGAAAAGAATTTAAGAGGCACAGGATGGGAAGGTTCATCATGAGCCATTGACCTCCCACAGGAACCAACTGGTGCATTCATGGCCCTATAGTGATTCCTGATACCCTTACTGTGGAGGACTCTCTTTGGAATAAGGGAGGACGGGAGGGAACAAAAAACTAGAAATTGATGGGAACATGACCAACTTTAAGTGTCTCATATATTAAAGTTCCCAATAAAAGTTATTTTTAAAAACTATTACCATATTTCAGTGAGAGATGCATAACAATTTCTCAAAAGATGTGAAGGACTAAAATGTTCTTTTATTCAGGCAATGTAAAGAAATAAGAATCTCCTGGAATTTTTCTTTACCCAAGACAAGGATTCAGCTAAGCTCATCACCCCTTTAAAATGGTGAAGAGCAATAAATTGTAACATGAGGGCACTAAACATTCATGGATCAATCTTGCCACAAAGGTCAGTTATAGTAGTGGCATATAGAAAACCTATATATTCAAAAGTAAGAACTAAAGTTTATTGTTGAATTGAATTTACTCTGTCAATATGATCTTTACTCATTTTTTAAGCAAAAAGTTTTATTAACAGCCAAGACATTCTGCATCAACAATTCCTTTGGACACCAGCTACAGCTCGTCCATAGCCAGCTGAAGGCTAATCCAAGGTGAATGATATTTGATTCCAGGCATTTTTTGAAATATACCTTTCACTTCTGATTGCAATCAGAAAGTCTGTCTGACTTCTGCAACTGACAGTAGAATTATGTCCAAGTTTTCTTTCTAAAATAAATAGCAAATTATCCTGAAGACATACTATATTCTCTTATGGGTAAAATGCCACTTTCCATGTGCAGTCACAAACTGCTATAAAACTTTCTGTAACTAAGCTTCAGGTTGCATTTCCCCCTTCATACTTTGAACAGAAAAAACATCATCACTTATATTTATGACTGAAGCCTGAGATTCCAAGTTATTTTGTGCCTTTCATTTATAGGGCATTTTCTATTCCCAAATTCATTGGTATTCAGAATTACCCCTGATATTCTGGAAAAAAAAATAAAAGAGAATGTCATTCTCTAAATGAAACATTTGGAAGGAGAAATAGTTCTATTTCAGGCCTCCGGTTTATTTTAATTTATTTGCTGATGGAGCCAAGATCTGCAGGGAACAGCCCCACATTTTCATGCTGATTTTAAGTGTAAAAATATACATCATGACATTTGTATTAACAGACACAATGTACCTTTAAAAACAGAATATTCTAGCCATGTGCACCAGGACCCTGTGGCTTCAAATGTAAACAGACAGCATTGCTACCGAAAAGCTTCAGGCTTGTGAAGAGCAGCTTTCACTCAAATCAATGAAAATTTGTTTTAAGCGAATGCTGAACAGAAAGTACATCGTCAGTGTCCCAGCATCCAAAATAGAGTGAAAATATATTCCTCCACTCCAGCAGTTGCTGTCTGTCACTCAGTACATAGTTTATAATCACGCACAACTGAATTTTATCAAGAAGAGCTTTTGTCTCCTAGAATGCATTTCCCCTGGGCACTTCACTGTATCTCCATGAGCAATCCCTGCACAGACTCCTTAGGGAAACAGAGTGTGCATCTCATATTTAAATAATGCTAGCCCCAGGATACAGTCATGTCACAACTCATCATCGTTTCTCCCTACACATGAACCACTTTTCCACTCTTCTAAGACCATAGCAGAAGAGAAATAAGCACCAGCCATATTCCAAATAAGGATATGAATGCCAACATAAGTGAGTTGCTGGTTGTGATTATTTGATAAAGGTGTCCCTCGCAAATGTATGTGTTCTGAAAGCTCCATCCCCAGCTGATGGCAGTTTGGGTATTACAACCTTGTTAGAGGTGTGCTGTTGGGAGTGGGCTTATGGGAGTTATAGCCAGCTTCCCCTTGCCAGTGTTTGGCATACCCTCCTGTTGCTATTGTCAACCTGATGTTGTCTATGCTCATGCCATCGTTTTCCCTGCCATCATGGAGCGTCCCTCGAGTCCATGAGCCAAAATAAACCCATTCCTCCATGGGCTGCTTTTGGTTGGGTTCTTTCTGTGCAGCAACCAGAAAGCTGACACCAACATAGGTGTATGATTAGGATAGATGTTGTTGTGGTTTGACTCAGGTGACCCCATAAACTTATAACTACTTGATCCCCAGCTAATGACAAGTAGAGGGTTGGAACCTAATTGGAGTCGTGTTGTTGGGAACAGGGTGGTTTATGCATAGAAAGGAATGATGCCAAATCAGTGTTATGACTGTATCCTGAAGTTAGCACTATCCAGCTTCCCCTTGCCAATGTTTGGCCCATTTTTCTGCCACCATTTGCCACCTGCTGCGGTAGAGGTGATGTCCACTCTCTGCTTATAGCATCGTTTTTCCTACCATCAGGAAGTTTCTCATGTCCATAAGTCAAAATGTAATGGGGGACTTGGGGTTCCTTGCCAATACACCAACAAATTAAGAATACCCGGATTCTTGTCTTAAGAAGTCAAAGAATTAGTCTCATAGAACAGAGGGTAGGTTTAGAGAGGCTGTATTGGGTTAAGAAAGGAAAAATATAGGAGGCTCCCATCATGAGGAAAAACATAGTTCATGTGAGAAAGAAGCCCCATGGGGCCCCTTGCCACAGCCACTAGGTTACCTAAGTCTGGAGATTCAGATGTCTGTGCTGCCCACCAAAAGGAGAGAGGAGGAAAAGAGCAACTTGTTTAAAATCCCCCCTGGACATCCCAGTCTCCTGCCTCAAGTAAGCCAGAGAGATAGTTGATTGGTCTGGGCTCTGACCAATCCCAGTTTCAGAATTAGGTTTGAGTTCTAGTAAAAGAGAACTCCCACTCTATGGAGGGGCTCAGGCTTTTTTTTTAAGGTGGTGGGCACTACTGCTATTTACTTTCAGGAGCCCAATCACCCAAAACTCTCATAATAATAAACCCTTTCCTCTTCAAGCTGCTTTTTGGTCAGGTTCTTTGTGCCAAGAATGAGAAATCTGACTGCAAAAGTTAAGTTGGTATCAAGGAGTGGGATGCGTAGTTGCTGACAGAACCCTGATTCTTTGGCTTTGGTCATTTGGAACTGATTTGCAGGAGGAATGTGGAAATGTAACAGGAATTGTGGGGTTCCTTACCAATAAAGAAATATGCCAACACACCTATAAATTTCTGGTACCCTGAATTCTTGTCTTATGAACCTAACTAAATCCATTCACCAGAGGGTAAGGTTCAGAGAGAATTTATTAGTTTAAGAGAAGGAAAGATGAGAGGCTACAGAGAGCTCCTGTCATGAGGGAGGTGAGAGGGGGAAAGCCCATGTTGGAGAAGGGGGTGAGCTGCCAGGCTAAGACGAGGGGGGCTTACCTAAACCTGGAGGTTCAAGGATCTGTACTGGCAAACGAAGAAGATAGTAGCTTGCCTTCCTCTAGTGTATTTAAAGCTCCTGGTGGTAGTTCCTCAGATGAGCCAGAGAGAGAGCTGATTGGTCTGGGCTCAGGCTGGCCCAGGAAATTAAGTTTGGCCAACCACAATGCTAGGAGACCTGCACTCCATCCCCAAGGAGGGGCTCAGCTGGAAGAGCAGGTCAGGCAGAGAGATAAAGTGTCACCTCTAGCAAAGTAGAGATGCAAAGACCCTGCTTTTGTTACTTTGGGGGGCCCAGTCACCTTAAACTGCCTCAGAAAGTTTTAAAACCTCAGCCTAATAGACACCTTGCAGTGCTGTAAATTCAGCTTGATGGACCATTCTGTTCAGAGTGGAAAGACTTGAATGCAGTGAGAACTATGAGGTTTGGTTTATGAGGGTGAGAAGGAACTTTGCTAGGACTGATCTAGAAGTTTATGTGACAGGTTTGCTGTGTTCTGCCTGCCTGTGTCCTCAGAACTTGTGCAGGGTTGCTTTGCATAGAAATGGACTGGTGTGAGCAGATGGAGATGGCACAGAAAGAAATAAAATCTCCGGGCTGAAACTGATGCCCATTCAGATGCAATTTTTTGAGAGATGACAACCATTGAGATTGGGACAGCTGATCTGCATTGGGACAGCAGGAAGAATGTGGACTCTTTTAAGTAGGAGTCTTGAATGTTGAAGTTTTCCTGCTTTTTATAGTTTGCTCTGCCCTCCCCCCTGGATTCACAAATTGGTAGCCCACCTGGTACTATGGAGTATAACAAATGCAGGAAGAGGGTCATTGAATTTTCAACATGGTTTTATTTTTTGCAAATGGCTATGGGCAGTGTGAAGCAGGCATGTTGGATTGCCTGTGTGGAAACCCAATAGAGCCTTGAGGATGAACCATGTGTTGCAGTGGAGACCTGTGAAATGCCAGGACTATGGGACTGCCGCCTAGGGGAGCTGCCAGCACTGGATGAAGTTATCTGGGATTCTGAGTAGCCCAGCTGGAAGGGCAGAATTGGAACTCCAAAGACCCGTCACTGGTTATTATTGGACTTGGAGTTAAGAGTTTGATGTTTTCCCTGTTTGTTTTAAATTTTGTATTGCTTCAATCTGTCTTTGCTATGCCCAACACCATCTTTGCAGTGTGAATTTTAATGTGCCAATATGTTTGTTTATTTGTTTGATTTTTGTATTATGGCTCAGTTGAAAGACCTTGGATTATGGAAAGTTTGAATATCATTGGGATGGATAAAAAACTGTGAGTTTTTTTAAAGTTGAGCTGAATGCACTGAATTTTACATCATGTGTGGTCATCAGTTTATATGGGGCCAGGAGCAGATTGCAATGATTTGATTCAGGTCTCCCCCATAAAGTAAATGTGTTCTGAAAGCTTGATCCCCAGCTGATGGCAATTTTGGAATTAGAACCTTGTGGAGCTGTGTTGTTTGGGTGGGCTTATAGATGTTATAGCCAGCTTCCCCTTGCCAGTGTTTGACACACCTCTGCTGCTATTTGCCCCTGCTTTCATGAAGAGGACAACCACCCTCTGCCCAAACCATCATTTTCCCTGCCATCATGGAGTTTCCCCTCAAGTCTATATACAAAAATAAACCCTTTTCTCCACAGCTGCCTTTTGGTTGAGTTCTTTGTGCCAGCTCAGAGAAAGCAGACTATAACAGTTGATCAAGACTAATATATTCTTTCAGGCAAACATAATTATTTTAAAATTTGAGTTATTAGGGCCAAGCAGATGGCTCAGTAAGACAAAATGCTTGCCATAATATCATAATGACCTGAGTTCTGACTCATGGAAACGCCTCGTATGTGTGTGGCAGCACAGGTATAAACCCAGTCATTGGGAGACTGTGGATATTCAGAGCAAGCTGACTAGTAAGATTAGCTAGCTGAATTTGTGAGCTCTAGTTTCAAGTGAGAAACTATCTCAAAGAATAAAGTGGAGAGTTATCAAGGAAGCTACCTTATGTCAACCAAACTTTCAAGGGCACACATATGAAATGCAAACATGAAAACTTACATGCACATTACACACACATACAAAATAAAACAAAAAAAGAATTGTACAAAAATCAAAGAAGAAAAGACTGTTGAAATCATGGCCATTTGACTTAGAATACCTGGAAGCCCAGATGCTTTCCTCAGAAGATGGGAAATTGATTGCGATTCTCTTATTCATTAATTGTGCATAGATTTTGTATAGATTGTGTCAGGTGACTTATTTCACACCTAATCCTTACAATTTAGGGGGTATAGTTCTTAACTATATGAGCTTTGAAGAAAATATGTGATTAAACTGGTCTTTGAGCTAGAATATATGGGAGTCAGCATTTTATAAAATTCTGATCCCTCAATTCAGAACCCTATGCTTTTTATTTACTGCACTATTGGTTTCTAAGTTTGGGCTCTGAAGTGATCTGGGACTTCAGAAAGGAATTCTAAGGGCAGCCTGAGTGAGAAGAGACTCATTAAATGAAGTGGAGATGCCTGTGGTGTCTTTCCCTTCTCCAGTTAGAGTAACCCCACTCCAGTGGACTGTTTAAATTAGAAACTCATGTAAGATTACATTTGAAATTTTAAAAATACATAGTTCCAGTAACTAAGCAACACTAACAACAACAGGTTTTTAGTATTATACTAAGAAATTTTACTACATCATGTTTCCTTTTCCCAGTAGAGTAAATAAATTAACCGAGCTTTCCTAGGAAATCCCATGAATTATAAGACCAAGACCTTTTCATAGATTTGCATATTCACTTAGGTTTCTTTTCTCTGCTAGCCTTGTTTACAGATGAAGTTGTTTTGGGTGGAATTTCTTAGGTTCAGCTATTTCTGGTCACCTCTTGGGGAGTCTGCAGTGGTTCTGGTATGACAGGGAGAAGAGTTCCTCTATGGCAAGTCTGCACTTGGCCACACATGGTTAAATTATCCAACCCAAGTTGGGCCAATTTCATTGTTTCTTACACATAAGAATAATGGATAGGCT
>PVHP010030674.1:0-21529 GCA_004024765.1 Zapus hudsonius | reverse complement strand
TTGCGGTCAGCTTTCTGGTTGCTGCACAGAAAGAACCCAAACAAAAGCAGCTTGTGGAGGAATGGGTTTATTTGGCTTACGGACTCGAGGGGAGACTCCATCCTGGCAGGGAAAACGATGGCATGAGCAGAGGGGTGGACATCACCTCTGCCACAGCACTGCAAACAGCGGCAGGAAGGTGTGCCCAACACTGGCAAGGGGAAGCTGGCTTATACCCCCATAAGCCCGCCCCCAACAACACAGCTCTAGCGAGGTTGTAATTCCCAAACTGCCATCAGCTGAGGATCGATTACCCAGAACACATTCATTTGTTTGTGGGGGACACCTGGATCAAACCATGACACACACATATATAATTATTTATATATATAATTATTTATATATATATATCATTTTTTAAGAAGAGCTTTGTTGAGATCACTTACAGACCATGAGTCCAGCTTAATGGTCAACAGACAGTCCTTCATTAGCATCTCAAAGTCACATACCATCACCACATCCTATATTTGTAACATTTTCATCACCATAAAAATACGATTGTGCCCATCAGCCATTATCCCCCTTCCCTAGTAAATTCCATGCTATACTGTGTCTCTTGACATTTTGTTCTGGAACATTGCACAGACATGGCATGGCACAGTACGTAGCTAATTCCCCTCAACAGCGTGAGCTCCAGAGGTTCCTCTAGTCCAGCACCAGAGCATCATTCCCTTTCATGGACACATGCCATCCCACTGCGTGCACACTGGGCAGGTGGCCTGTTTCAATGTCCTGTGACTGATGTGTACTTTTTCCTGTGGACATGTGTTTTCATTTCTCCTAGGTATGTTCCTAGGAGTGTAATCTTGAGATCACAGGGTAATTCCTGTTGAACATCTTTTAAAAAGTGCTTTTATTCCTGTTGAACTTTGGAACTTGTAAGCAATATTCTCTCTCTCTCTCTCTCTCTCTCTCTCTCTCTCTCTCTCTCTCTGTGTGTGTGTGTGTGTGTGTGTGTGTGTATTATCTTGGAGAGTGAGGCAAGCACCTGCGACTTTTATCTAGTTTGCACATTAAAAAGCTACAACCATACAAATGATGCCCTGCACAAAGTTTCCGAATGGGAAAGACCACAAGTCTCAATTAACCCGCATTGACACGAAGGCGGCTACAATGGCCTGGACGACGGGTGTTGTTTTACTTCTTAATCCACGGAGGGCCCCAAGAATGGGCCCCAGTTTGAAATGACCTAAGAGGCACTTGTCCCAGAGGCTAACTTGAAGCGTCTCAATGACATGAAGGGCTTTTTATCTGGGTGCTTTGTTCCATTCTCTCGTGCATAATCTGTTCCTAACAAGGTACCTGCGCTGGCTAATTCTCTTCTGAAGCAAGCAATGGAAGGAATTGGAGGTCTGCAATTCTTGCTTCCCTGCTAAGAAGAAAAATGATTTTTCAACAAGCAAAGGAAGAAAAGAAGGGTGGTAGCTCCCCCTCTCCTTACAATCTGTAGAAACTCATAACTGAAGTCTGAGAACACAGAGCTTTTGAATTATGTCTTTTCATGTACGGCCTTGCTGAGACACTGCCCCATGTCTTAGAGGACAGGACCTGACTTTGGACTCCTTGAGGAGGGGTGGCAGGGGGCATGAGCAAGGATCCTGGGCGGTGCCTCCCATGTAGGTAAGGCTCAGCTCTTCCATCACAGGACCCAATGTTGAACCAAATGAGGGAAGTGACCAAATAAAGTTATCGTGCAAGTAAGGAATACTATCTGAGTTACTTTGTATCAGAGTGGAACTGCACCCAGAAATGAGGAACTGGAGGGCAAGCCTAATATGGTTTTCAGACAGAAAGTTAAGTGACTTAATAGATTAACAGAGGGTACAGTGCCTGAAAGGTAGGTCCTGCTTGGGGGGGGGGGTCAGCACAGTGATAGGCTGGGCTGTCTTCCTGATATTTGCTGATCTAGCATTCAAGGACACTGGAAGAGGATTACCCACCCTCCACCCAGCTTCTCTCAAGAAGAAACCAGGATCTGAAGGAGACTATAAAGATGGTACCTCCTCAGTCCCCACACCTGTTAACCCTGATGCCTGAGAGTCATTTATTGCCCACCTGTGACCTGCCACACTACTGGGTGGGATTCATCAAGAACAGAGTTGGTTCCAACCTGGGAGCCAGTAATAGGAGTGATGTCATCAGAAGCCATTCCTCTATAGGCTGACTCCATAGCGCCTACAAAGACCCCAACAATAAATCCAAGTCATGGTCGGGGAGCACCTAAATTGTCTCACTTTTCCCCTGTTAACTCTGATGACAGGCCAACCCATGAGGCAGTTAATCAATCAGTATTTCCTGAGACTTTGTCATACATCCAGGGTGTTCTGGAGACCATGGAGGCAGACAGAGCTGGACCAGAGGGAAAGTTGAAGGCCTGCTCAGACACAAGCAAAGATGTGTCATTGGGTACAGTGACCAGAGGAAGCAAACTGCACATTCTAGTTTAAAACGAGAGAGGCTCAGGACACCTTTCGCAATCACCATTTCTCGACTGTAGTACTGCAGAAGAAATAAAGTGAGTCCAAGTCTCCATCCTGCCTTCCTGATCTACACTAATGCTTTTCAGACTTAAACCTTATGTGGCGGCCTAAATCAGATGCCACCCCCAGAAATCCATGTGTTCTGAATGCTTGGAGGAGATGGGTCCCGAGGAGCAGAACTTGAGGTTTATTAGCCCCCAGTTTGACAGTGCTCACTTGGCTCACTCTCTTGATGCTATTTTCCACCCTTTGTGGCAAAAGTAATGCCCAGCCTCTGCTCATGCCATGCTTTCCCCTGCCATCCTGAAGTTTCCCCTCTAGACTGTTTGCCAAAATAAATAGTGCTTTCTCCTATCAGCTGCTTTTGATCAGGGGTTTTGTCCCAGCAATGTAAAGGTAACCACAGCACACTGTCTTTCCCTTCCCTCTTCCAGAAAGCCAGCTCCACTGATAGTCTGACCCTCCTTCATCTGCCCTTGGTTATATAAGGCTCTGTGTCCTTGTTTCATTTTGTGTGTGTGTGTGTGTGTGTTTGTGTGTGTGTACGTGTATGACTTGCATCCTCAGCAGATTTTAAGGACTAAGTGCCCTTTCAGATCCCAATAAACATCTTGCATGTTGTCAGCCACCCACTAAATACCCATTTGGTCATCATTTTCCAGGAAATAAAGCAACCCAGGAAAGTGAAACCCTCTATGAACTAATAACATCCAGGGGTGTCCAACTTTTTGGCATCGCTACACAATGTTGTCATCCACAAAGCTCACTCGAGAACCACGTGATCAAGTTACCAAAAAAAAAAAAAAACTCTCCTAGTGTTTTAAGTAAGCTTATGGCTTTGGGTTGGGCTGCATTCATAGCTATCAGCTTACAGCGGAAGAATCCTGCAGAAGGGATTCCCCAGCTCCTGATACTCTCAAAGCCACGCTGTCAGCATGACCCGTCCAGTGTCATTCTTGTTCCTGATTCAGGCAGAGCTACGATGAACCAACTTTAAAGTGTTCTTTCATGACAAGAAGGGTACAAACAGGAACCACATTTCTTTCTCTTTCTATCTAGGTATGGCGTGGATAATAGCAGAATGAGGGAGGCAGAGGCATGAGCATCATGACTTTAAGGTCAGCCTGGGCTGAAAGCACAAGAAGGTACCCAGCAGAAGCTTGGAGCCCAGGGTGGGGATAGAGGTCACAGCGTCAGAAATGCTGAACAGACACACAATTCTGGAAGTGCAGGATAGCCAGGAAGAAGGTCTCCCTCAGGCTCCTGAGCTGTCACTAGGATCCTACTTGCCACCCACAGAGAACTTCACAGGAACCCTCTCCAGCAAGACAGCTTCAGTCTCTTGCCCAGAAACAGCCTAAAGGAGGAGTGGGTCCCTCCAGTGCACCTGCTGCAGACACAGAGGCAGCCCTCTGGTGACACTCTTCACTCATGTCCACACTCAAAAGAATGTCAATATATTACTTTAGTTTTTGAAAGGTGAGGCACAGTGAGTCATAAACCACCCACATAATGCAATGGCAATTTCATGATAGGCCAAGTGTGCGCACTTACCCTCATGGAACAACAAAAGGATGAATAACACCCTCTCCATGAATATTAACAATGAAGGGGATTTAAAACTTCCTGAACTCCAAAATATTCTGTAAGTCGTGTGCTGAAAGGCATGTAAAAGCAGGAATATGGGAAACATAGTTCAGAGTTCTATGTCAGCAGGGCCTGGTGGTGCACATCTTTAATCCCAGCACTTGAGAGGCAGAGGCAGGAGGATCACTGTGAGACGACATAGTGAATTCCAGGTCAGCCTGGGCTAGAGTGAAACCCTAACTCAAAAATCAAAACAAAACACACACACACACACACACACACACACACACACACACAACACAACACAACAAAGTTCTACACCAAAGAAAATTTCCTACAACCATACTGGAAATGTCCCAATTGGTGAATAATATGTTTTTGCCACATGTATTTTTCTAAGTGAGTCATTTCACAGCCTATGGCATCTCTGTAAATATTAAGAGAATAGAATTATCATTTCCATGTGTAATGAGTTATAAACTGTACAGTATAGGTCTTCTCATAAACACCCACTCACAATCATTGTGAAGAAAAATTTCGTACTCTTTAAACTCTTCTGAAATATCACAAGCAGAATATTTTAGAATAGAAATCCTGTAGCTACCTCTTGCTGGAACCAGTAAACTTTTGGTGTAAAAAACCAGGCCAAGCACTGCATAAGCTGCCAGGGGAAACTGGTCAATGACAGCTGGAGTAAACAGAGACCACTGGCATGAAACACAGTCTGCTGCCATGAGTAGGCTGACCACACCTCCTACTGGGAGAGAACAGTGAACCAAGAAAGAAGCACTTGTGCAGTGGAGGAGCCTGGGCCTGGGGGAGACAATCAACAGCTTTTACATTTGGCCAAATATTCCACTAAGTGAGGGGGAGCACTTAACTGGAACTGGGGACTTAGGGCGATATGCACTGGATCCCGGACTCTTGGGCTCCTGAGAAGAGATGTACCATGGGAGCGATTGACGGAGAAGCTACTATAAATAGAATCTAGGTAATCCAGAATGGTGTATCTTTGTTAACCTATACTGATCTCACTCTCCGATGGAGACTGTGTTTGTATCTTTCAGAATGCAGCAAGAGAGCTGTAGCCCATTCAACCCTACCAACCTTCCACAGGCCGATAGCTGAGATCCGGGCAAGAGCCACCCCAGTCATAACTTGGAGGATCCATATGGAACCCCACAGAGAATGATGGAATGAACAAGGGACCCACAGCCACAGCCATTCAATCAACACAGGATAAGCCAGTGAGACAAAAACCAACGATATTCAACAAAAAGACCCCTAAGTTCTCAACATTAAAGCAGCCTTAATACTCACCCACCACAACTCAGGGAACTGAGCAGAAGAGGGGTCGGAAAGATTGTGAGAGCTGTGGTTGGGGAGACTATCCAGAGGCATGGCACCCTTCAGTAACAACACACTTGGGCCAGGAGAACCAGGCTGACTCCTAGGCTATCCATGGTCCCCTGCCCCAAGGACTGATCCAGACAGCCCACGGAGGAGGATATCCAGCAGATTGGGCATGGGGAAGAGGGGCATTGGGGATAACAACTCATCATTTGCCCATTAAATAATGTAACTCATTATGAACAATAAAAAAAACAGGCCAAAAATGACTCCCATGTCAAGATAAAGCAGCCAAGGGCCACATGTACTTGCATGAGTATGTCAATAAATCTTTATTTATGGACACTAAAATTTAAACCCCACATAATTTTCACATGTCAAGAAATACCATTCTTCTTTTGAATTTTTCATCTATTGAAAAATGTAAAACACTCAGCTATCCCTCTCCTAGGCATCTACCTGCAAGATGCCACACCTCGATGCAGAAAATTTTGTACATCTATATTTATAGCAGCTCAATTCATAATAGCCAAGAATTGAAATCAACCCAAATGCCCATCCATGGAGGAATGGACAGCCAAACTGTGGTATATTTACAAGATGGAATTCTACTCATCTGAAAGGAAAAATGACATATCGAAATTTAGGAAAAAATGGTCTGACTTTGAGCAGGTCTTACTAAGCTAACACTCAAAAGAACAGAGAATTGAACGCCGCATACTCTCCCTCATATGCGGTTCTTCACCAGGATAACCATTTTCTCTATGCAGACTAGTAGAAAGAAGTGAGAGGTTATGAATGAGGTCTAAGGGATGGGGGAGGGGAATGGCTCAAGCATGAGGCTAAACCAAATTAGGTTCAAAAATGTAATATCCTCACGAGCATACTGTAACCTACAGAGCAAGCCATCTTTAGTTCTCAGACTAGACAAAAGCAGCTGTGTTCTGCCAAGCGTCTTGCAAAGAATTGCATAACATACAATCAAACTCTGTAACATGGTCCTCTTTCATATTTGCTTAAGAAAATGTCATGTTATAAATGCATCTATGTAAATTGAAAATCACTTATTACAAACTGATAAATTATTATCATTTTACTGCCCACATCCTTGCTTTGGCAAGCTGAGCTGTGATCTAGACCTGCGATGCTCAGGGGGCTCTGCTGGTGGGAGTGGTCGTAGGTAGTGGTTTGCTGCTCAGTGGAAATCATAGTGCAGGCTAGCCCAAGGGCTCCAGAATCCAGATGGCTGTGGACCAGAAGGGAATCATGAGTGGGTACATGACCATCAGAGGATGGATGAGAATGAGGGATCCCTTCTGTTCTCATCTCTCCCTGTGGCTTTTGGAGCAGCACCCACACACCCTGGTCCCTACCTTCATCCACACTCTGCCTTAGGGCACTTGTCCAGCACCATCCCCTCTAGAACTACAGACAGTATGGTACCCACCTTCCACCTTGGTCTTCTGAGCCGCCGAAGGCCACAAGTCCCTAACACTGACTTTGTTCATCAAAAGACCTGCTCAGTAGGTTTCAGCACAATGGCCATGTGGTCAACGTGGGTGTTGGACCACACTGGTCTTCATGTCAATTAGATTAGTCTGGTTTACACATTTCCCTTCAGAAGCATTTCGGATTAAATTGGTCATGACTGGAAGACTGATTATGCCTTAAGAATGTCACTTTTCCAAGAAAAAAAATGTAATAACTGTGCTGTTAACTGGAAGTACTAAAAAATCGCACTATCTGAAATGGTGGTATGGGAAAACCAACTGTTGGACTTGAGGCCCTCTCCATAAGATGGAATTCCTACAGAGTACTGAAAACCTAATCAGCCTATGGCTGGGGAGGTCATAAGCCCTAAGGGGAAAGCTTCTGCTGTTGTATGTATCTATTATGCCCACTAAGCTGCCCTCTAAATACTTATGTTTATGCCCATACAGTAATCCTGCTCTCGTTGTGGACTGCAGAAGCTTCTCTTTTGAGATGGTAGTGACCACTGGGGTGACTCAGAACTCATAAGAGTGCTGAGAAGAAGTGACAGTGGAGTGTTCAGCACTGATACATCGCTATCACACCCTTCAAGGCTCAGGGACCATTGTGGAAGAGGTGGCAGAAAGAGCCAAAGGAAGGGGAGGAGTGCTTACAATACTCTCTTCCAGACACAAAGAGGCCACCGTATTCATGGCTTCACAGTGGTTCATGCTATCCACACGAGATCTGCATAAAGTAAGGAAAAATGATATCAAAATAGAAGAGAGACTAGTTAGAAATGATTCAGGGCTGAAGAGATGGCTTAGCGGTTAAGGCTTTGCCTGAAATGCAAAAGGACCAGAGTTCGACTCCCCAGTGCCCATAGAAAGCCAGATGCACAAGAGGGCATATGTGTGTGGAGTTCATTTGCAGTAGCTGGAGGCCCTGGTGCGCCCATTCTTTCTCTCTCTCTCTCTCTCTCTCTCTCTCTCTCTCTCTCTCTCTCTCTCTCAAATAAATTAAATATTTTTTAAAAAGAAAGAAGAAAGGATTCAAAGGAGAGAAACTGGGGAGGGGATTAGGATCGTGGTATACTGTTTCTATTTATATAAGTTGTCAATAAAAAATTTTAAATGTATACGTGTATAAATAAAATTCCATTGAAATTTGTGTATAGAAAAGTTTAGTCTTTTGTAAATCAATTTTAAAACAACAAGTAGGCCTGTCTTCAATGGGCTTATTTCTGAATGTATTCACATCTGTGCGTTTCATATCTTTGCAAGTTTGAGTTCTTATCTGGAAGTGTAAATTCATGATTCTTCGTGTTAACCTATGCCTATTTGAGCATGTCAAATCTATTGAGTGTAAGTTCATGTCTATCTCAAGTGCACTTGGTGTGTCTGAGTGTGTATTTACATACTGTGTGGAGTCATGCCTGCTGTGAGTGTAAGATACATCTATGAGTGTGTGCTCAGGTCTAGCTAGCGGTTGAGTGTGAGTTTGTGAATCTATCTCCAGTGCATTTGTTGGTCTGAGCATGCAATGATGTTTTGTGAATGAATTTAGGTCCATTTGTGAGTGTGAGTTCACATCTATGAAAGTGTGTTCAAATCTATCTGCTGAGTGAGTTCATGTCCATCTCAAGAGTTTGTGTGTGTGCGCGCGCACGTTCATGTGCTGTGTGCATCCACATCTATCTGTGAGTGTGAGTTTATCTCTGTGAGTCTGTATCTCTCTCTAGTACATTCATTGTGTGCGCATTCACACATCCACACAGGTGTTAAGGTGGTCACACCTATGTCTAGCATTCCCATCTCTCTGTGTGCAGGTGGCTTTTCTCTTCTGGGTCACACTGGCCAACCCATTCGGGTGATAACACTGTGTCTTCAAAGCAGTGCCAGTACGGTTTCTCAATAAACAGAAGATGCACAGCAGGCCCTGCAGGGCCAGGCTGGTGCTGGCATAAGCAGTTGGGCTGTGGACAGCACTCTCATTCTCTATTGAAGAAAGACAAAACACGGTCTGGCCAACGCTGATGCTCTGGCAGGATCCGTTCCCTCCTGCTGGGCTGGGGCTCTGCAGCTCCCCTGGGCTCAGTCTCTGGGGCAGGACAGAGCTGCTGGCCTCTCTGACGTTCCACCAGCTCATCGTCCCTGAGCTCCTGGGGTTCTTTTCTCTGAAAGAATGTGGTAATTATCAAAAATAATTCTCGCAGGCTGTGCTTGTAGATCTGTTTTTAAAGTGGCAGTCATCCACAGCGACGAAGAGAAGGTCTTCCTTGCAGACAGGCTGGGGGAGGGAGTGAATAGGCAGAAACAGCCAGCTCCAACTCTTGAAGGTAGTCTGGAAAAGGAGAGACAGCCACACATCAGGCAGAAGAAAGAAAAGAGAATGGGAATTCAGAAACCATCTTTCAGACTGTCCTTGGAAGGCAATGGGAGCTGGAAACTGCAAGGGTGTCTTCATGGGTCAGGTGTGGGAAGGAAAGGGTGCGCTCATGAATCACCTCTCTGGGAGTGGAGGCCTGCTGGGAGGAGAATGACCACCACCACCCGAGACTCCAGTAAGGCTGAACAGTGCCTCCTGGGGTGCTGGGGCACCAGGGTCTGTGTATGTGTGTGTGTTAAAATGTGTGTCAGGGTGAGGAGATATATGTAGTGTGTGTGATTATATGCCGTTTGTGTCACATGAGTGTAAATCCAAATGTGTATTGTGTGGATGTGACTCTGATGTGTGTATTTTTGTGTATATGGAAGTGTATATAATAAGGACACATGTGTATGCACATAGTGAAGTGGGGGGGGGAGTACATGTGAGATCAGTCACATGATCAGGGTATTCATGGGTATGGTGTGTGTGTGTGTACATGTGTGGGATGGGCATGTAGAGTAGACTGTGTGGTGTGAGTGTGTAATATGCACATGCATGTGGAATGCATGTCTATGTGTTTGCAAAGGGAGTGAGTTTAAAACAAAGAGATGGGCTGGAGAGATGGCTCAGAGGTTAAGGCATTTGCCTCCAGTGCCTAAGGCCCAGGGTTCAATTCCCCAGTAACCACATAAACCAGACCTACAAGGTGGTGGCCCTGTGCTCGCTCTCTCTCTCTCTCTATCTATCTATCTATCTATCTATCTATCTATCACTATTTCTATCTCCATCTATCTCTCTATCACTATTTCTATCTCTATCTATCTATCTATCTCTGCTTGAAAATAAATAAATAAAATATTCAAAAAAGAGACTCTGAGAGTCTATTTACATTACCAGACCATGACTAGCTCACCCAGGGTCAACCTCAGCCAAGTGTCAGTAAATCACTCTCCCATCATGCCTCAGATCCCCCTCTGGAAGGTGCTTATGCTATTTAATATATTAGAAACTTCAGTGAAAGGACTTTCAAATATTATTTGCTCATTGACAATGAACTTGAAAACAAGAACCAATACCTTTGACCATGAAGCTTTCCTGAAGCACCTAGAGTCCCAGGAAGATACTGGGAGAATTTACACCACTTCAGCTAGTAACCTGCCTCCAGCCTTATGCCATCAATAACATCCATGATGACCGATGACATCATTTCTCCTCCAACTGCTCTACAGTTCTGTCATACAAAGTAGTTTCTTCAGCCCTGGAACATGGAGTCATGGATCGGTGCCCATTCTAAACTGCTTTAAATAATGTCATGTGGTTGTATTGTGTCTCCACACATAAGATACACATAATCTAGTGAGCTCCAAAATAAACACTCTTGGAATTTTGACTTGGATTGTTTTGTTTTGATGTATACCATGGGTAGTATGTATGGTGTGTTGTGATGTGTGTGGTGGATGCACATGTAGACGCAGATACTGAGGAGAATGCTAACTGTTGTCTCCTTATCTCTCATCCATGTATCCCCTTGAGACAGAGTCCCTGTCTGAACTGGGACCTGTAGTTTCCACGACCTGCAGCAATTCCCCGGGCTCGGCTTCCAATAGGACTGGAGATACAGATAAACTCGGCCATACTCAGCTTTGTGTATGGGTCGAGGGGAATCAAACCAAGGTAGTCTCAGCCCCTTTCAGACACTCACGCTTAGGTCAAGTGCTCTTACCTGCTGAGCCATCTCCTCAGCCCCAGTTGGGAGTATTTTTAAACCTATAAGTGAACTTGGGGTGAGTCCATGCATTTCTGTATTAAATGGTTCCATCTGGAAATACAGTAGAGTCTTTCACTTATGCAAATCCTCTTTAGTTCTCAGTAAGGCTTGCAGTGTCCTGATACAATCCTTCATCTCTTGCCATCTTCAATGTGAGGATTCCAAAATGTGCATAGGGACTTCTTGTGATTTTCAAGGCAGCTTACTAAAGCTCATTGAGGATCTTGTCAGGATTTCAGGCCTTCTCTCCTACCTTCTAAGTCAAGTTTGCCTGCTATTTAAATCAGTTTATTATTCACTTTTTTAAAAAAAAAAATTTTATTGAGTTACATTATTTAGTGGGCAAACAATGAGTTGTTATCCCCAGTTCCCCAATGTCCCTCTTCCCCATCCCCAATCAGCTGGATATCTTCCTCCGTGGGCCGTCTGGATGAGTTCATGGGGTAGGGGACCATGGATAGCCTAGTAGTCAGCCCGGTTCTCCTGACCCTAGTATGTTGTTACTCAGGGGTGTCTTGCCTCTGGATAGTCTCCCCCACCACAGCTCTTACAATCTTTCCGCCCCCTCTTCCGCTCAGTTCCCTGAGTTGTGGTGGGTGAGTATTAAGGCTGCTTTAATGTTGAGAATTTAGGGGTCTTTGTGTCAAAAATCATTGGTTTCTGTCTCACTGGGTTATCCTGTGTTGATTGAATGGCTGTGGCTGTGGGTCCCTTGATCATCCCATCATTCTCTGTGGGGTTCCATATGGGTCCTCCACAGTATGACTGTGGTGGATCATCTCATGAGCATAATGTAACAAATTGAGCAAGTAGTGGGCATCGACTGGTAAGAGGGGCCATGAGTAGTAGGGGAGAGAGTCTAAGCCTGTGAATAATTGATCAATTTGACAACCCCTGGTCCCAGTCACCAGTTCCTTCCCTCACTGAGCTGTTGACCAAAGTGACCCATGAGGTTCCAAAAACAAGACAGAATTCTGTCAAAGCTCTTGAGAGCCCTCCCCAGGCCTGAGGCAAAACCCTGTTGCTGAAGAAATGCCATCGATCAGCATCGAGAGACCCGTCGAGGTCCAGGATGGTAACCAGCCATTATGGTAGTTAGTGTAGTGCTGGAAGGCACTGCATAAGCTGCCAGGGAAAGCTGGTCAACCACAGTGGGAGCTAACAGAAACCACTGGCATGAAACACAGCCTGCTGCCTTGAGTAGGCTGACCACACCTCCTACTGGGAGAGAACAGCGAATCAAGAAAGGAGCACTTGTGCAATGGAGGAGCCTAGGCCTGGGGGAGACAATCAACAGCTTTTAAATTCGGCCAAATATTCCACTTAGTGAGAGGGAGCCCTTAATTGGAACTGGGGATTCAAGGCGATAGGCACCAGATGCCGTACTCTTGGGCTCCCAAGACAAGATGCACTATGAGAGCAATTGACAGAGAGGCTACTAAAAATAGAATCTAGGTAATCCAGAATTGTGTATATCTGTTAACCTATACTGATCTCACTCTCCGATGGAGATTGTGTTTGTATTTTTCAGAATGCAGCGAGATAGCTGTGGCTCATCTAACCATACCAACTGACCATAGGCCGAGAGCTGAGTTCCTGGCAAGAGATGAGCCACCACAGTCAAACCGTGGAGGACCCATATTATTCACTTTGATAGAAATAAAGAGGTGGTTTTTTCTACTTCCTTCCAGTAGCTGTGTCTCTTAATGCTTCCCTTGACTTGCATTAAATGGAATTTAATAATAGTTCCCAAGCTATTTGTCAAAAAAGTTTTTGAGACTCCAAAATGATGTCCTTTATACTGTTTTATATCATTCATTCATTTGTCAATTTTAATGACACTAATAATCTATTACATGGTAACACAACAAATATTTTTATTAAAAATATCTATAAGCCATTTAGAAATAGTGAAAAGAATGTCATTGTTTTCCCTTTTTTTGCAAATGTCTTTAACATCTGGCTTTTCATGCAAAGCAAACAATTCCCATATCTGCTTCTGCATTTGGGGGCTTCTGGGAGGCTTTTGTATCTGGTGGAAGAATATCAAGAACCCTCATGGAAGCCACTATGGTCCCCAGACCCCTGAGAGAGTCTCAGGCCCCCAAGGGACTTCCAGGCCATCTTGAAGAGACAGCTTATATGAAATAACATCTCATGTGCTAAAAATGGTCAACAGCATCTCTTATTACTGATTTTAGCAGACATAACATCAGTATTTTACCATTAAAGATCATATCCAACAGCAGCTGAACTTTACACCCATGACCCAACCCATGACTTCAGTTAATATTATTGAACAATGAATTGATATTGTTTGCTTCTTTGCCACTGGCCATTTTTGTCGGGAACAAATGTGAAATTTTATAGGTATAATGAGAATCCTTAGTCGTGATTTTATATTCGTTTATCTCTACGTTGGAAAGCACTGCTGCACTTTTGTTCATGAGGGTGTAAATTTGTTGTTTCTTTGTAGGCTATTGGAGGTTCTTGTTTTCAGAATTCAGCTTTGTAAGATGCTCTGAGAAGGAGCGAATGCTCTGGAGTAGTTCCTATTAGCTCACATTGTTGGAAATTTGGAAGAATTTGATACATAACGGTACATCATTTAGTGGACAAGAGCCTCTATGCTCTGGAGGCTGAAACACCTGAGTTCAAAGGCTGATTGAACCACATACTGGCTCTTCACATTGAGCTGCTGCCCAAGTGGAGGATGCCAGCCTCTCCACTCCTGCCCACCTCGCTGCCTGGCCTAGCACTGCTCGTTTTTGTGTGGAGAAGCTTAGCTGAGATCCATTTACAAAGCAGTGGGCAGCTCTCCCAACACAGCAGTGGGTGGTCAGCGGAAGCTAGTGTGACTGCAGTGCCCAGAGCTGGCCAGCTGTGGTGTGAATTTAAATGCCTTTCCAAGTTGGTATTACTTCTCTTCACTAGGAGCCTGGCAGCCCTTGGCAGCCTGTATTCCTAAGATCATGTGTTCACATTGATTCATTTGATGAATGTTCTTTTTTTCCTTTTCTAAGGTAAAATAACCAGTTTAATCCCATTTTACAATCATAGTAATACACGTTTAATATTAGAAGACTTTTGTACTAACCAATTCATCTCCCAGCAGACAGATCCCTACCCAGAGCTTAAGCCTCTCTCCGTTTCTACTGGAGAAATGAAGTCCACAGTCCAATGGAAGATACGAAAGCTCTCTCTCTCTCTCTCTCTCTCTCTCTCTCTCTCTCTCTTCTTTCCTTTCTCTCTTCTTCTCTCCCTCTCTCTCTCCCTCTCTCCCTCCCTCTCTCTCTCCTTCCCTCCCTCCCTCTCTCCTCCCTCCCTCCCTCTCTCTCTCTCTCCCTCTCTCTCTCTCTCACACATCTGGTATGTATACATGGGTCTATGTATGCCCATCTGTGTGTGAGTGCAGGTGTGTCCACAGGTGGTGGATGCTAGAAACGGGCATCAGGTGTCTTCCTTAATGCTCTTCCCTATTGATTGAGGCAAGATCTCTCACCTCACCTCAGAGCTTGCCAATTCTGCCAGTCTCCCAAGCCAGCTTGCCCCAGGGATCCCCTCTCTTCTGACTCTGGGATTACAAGTGGGCCAACACAGCGCCAAGCATTTATGTGAATATTAGGATCCAAGCTCAGGTCCTCACACTTGCATGGCAAACCATCTCCCCAAACCCAAAAATCTCTTCTTATATGTTACTTCCCTTTTTTTTTTTCCTCCCAACATGAGGATCCCACAGTCCACAGAGATATCCAGACTCACCTAGCTGAAAACCCATCTTTGGATCACACAAGGACCATAGGAGTATCCTGGTCATGCTGTCACTTCTTTTGCAATTTCTGTGAATTCTGTTGTCTTTAAGAACTCGGGGCCTCATCATTACCACTGAGGTGGGCACTGCACCCATCTCTGCTGAGTTGCACCCATTCCGTTTTTGTATTCCTACACTTTTACTACAGCCAGACCCTACACTCTGAAAGCAGAATGATCTCTCCTCCTCCTCCTCTTCCTCTTCCTCCTCTCCCTCCTCCCACTCCTAAGACTTGATCGGTCCTCACTGAGTCACGAAAGGAAAAGGGCTAAGCCACTTATCCAAATGTGCTCCCTCCCTCAGATCCTGGGCCCCAGGTCCCACAACCTGAAACCTCTGACTCCACATACATTGAGTCCAGCTTATGTTTGTTTGTTTGTTTGTTTTTGTTTTTTAAGGTAGGGTTTTTCTTTAGCCCTGGCTGACCTGAAATTCACTCTGTAGTCTCAGGTGGCTTTGAACTCCTAATGATCCTTCTACCTTGGCCTCCCAAGAGGTGGGATTAATGGTTAAAGGTGGGATTAAAGGCCAGCAGAGAGAGAGAGAAAGAGAGAGAGAGAGAGAATGGCCTAGATAGGGCCTTCAGCCACTGCAAACAAACTCCAGACCCATGTGCCACTTTGTGCATCTGACTTTATGTGGGTGCTGGGGAATCATACTTGGCTCTTTAGGCTTTGCAGGAAGTCACCTTAACCTCTGAGCCATCTTCCATCCCAAGTCTAGCTTTTTCTAAAGGAAGAATCATTTTCTGGGATCTTCAAGCCCCATGGTGGCGGCGAGTCAACCTTAGGAATGAATACATTGTGTCTACTTTCAAAAAGAAAGCATTTCAGGGCTGGAGAGATGGCTCAGCAGTTAAGGCACTTGTCCCCAGTGTCTAAGGCCCCCAGTTCAATTCCCCAGTATCCACGTCAGACCCACAGGGTGGTGGCCCTGGTGCTCTCTCTCTATCTCTATCTCTCTTTCTCTCTCTGTGTATCTCTCTGCTTGAAAAATGAATAAATAAACTTTTTAAAAAAGAAAAAAGAAAGCATTTCATACTCAAAAGAGAGAAAAGCCCCATGGCAAAGTTTCCAAAGTGATTCTCATTAGTTAGCAGGTGTGATCGTCCTCTGCACCCCAGGTGAGAGCATGCTTCTCCCACCTCCTTGATACACCTGTGTGTGTTCCTGACAATGGAGAAGCAGCTGAGCCCAGTCATGGTCAAGTCCAACTCTCTTGACTTTCAATCAAAGGAAAATGATCATTGCCCCTGGGCTGGCTTCAGAAGGAGCAGGGGAAATGAAGCAGAACGAAGCTTCCCAAACTCCCATAAACCCTTTCTCTTCTCGCTGCCAAGGAGCCTTCCAGACCCAGCCAACAGAAAAACTGGCTGGTGTGCCCGACACTCTCCCTCCAGCCACTTCAACGAGCCCATTTCTCCTGCAGCTTGCATACAGGTTGCCTTGCTGCTGCACATCTGCTGAGAATGCATGAGCTGCAGGTCAGGGGTTGTGGGTTCCAAGCACACTTTTTTGGTTTTGGAGAGTACAGTCTCCAAGTGGAATCTCACAGACAAGAAAACATAGGCTCAGTGGGATATACTGATATAAAGAATTCACAATAGAACACAATTACCTCCAGATGGACAGACCCACGTGGTTCAGACAAATGGAGGGGTTTCTTTTCTATGTGTTTGTATGTATGTTCATATATGCGTGGGCACACTGTGTGTGTGTGTGTGTGTGTGTGTGTGTGTGAAGGACATAGGTCAACATCAAGTGTCTTTCTTAGTCACTCTCTACCTTGTTTTTTAAATATTTTATTTATTCATTTTCAAGCAGAGAGATACAGAGAGAGAGAGAGAGAGAGAGAGAATGCACCAGGGCCATCACCTTGTGGGTCTGGCTTATGTGGGTCCTGGGGAATTGAACCTGGGGCTTTGGGCACTGGAGGCAAGTGCCTTAACCGCTGAGCCATCTCTCCAGCCTGAGTTGCAAAGCTTTGAAGCGGCAGTGACAAGAGAGACTCAGTCTCAAGCAAGTAGAAGGAGAGAAGAAACACCCTGAGGTTGTCCTCTGACTTCCACATGCACACCATGTCATGTGTATACACACACACACACACACACACACACACACACATGAAAGTAAATAATAAAAATAGAAAAAAGTAAATACATGTGGCTGAGTTTTAATTAGTAAAAGGATTGCATTTCCGATGCCTCAAAGCCCTAGGTGTAGTCTGCCCATGGAGACTGTCTGCCATGTGTGTCTGGATATGGACCGCTTTTAACTTTGGTGGTCAGAGGTGGCATCCCAAACATCTGTGAAAACAAACCATGGGGGGTTATGTGCTTACAGTAAATAGGACTTGTCCGTGGGAAGGTGTCCTAAGTCTCAATGTTCATGAAGCATCCACTCGGCCTCATCAAAAACTGACCATTCTAAAGGTTCACTTGGGTGGTAGAGTGGTTTGATTTGAGGTGTCCCCCATAAACGTAATGTGTTTTGAGTGCTTGAGCCTCAGCTGATGGCAGCTTTGGAATTGGAGCCTTGCTAGAGGTGTGTTGTTGAAGGATGGCTCGTGGGGGATATGGCTGGCATCTCCTTGCCAACTTTTGGCACACCTACCTGCTGCTGTTTGCAGTGTTGTGGCGGAGGTGATGTCTACCCTCTGCTCATGCCATCATTTTCCCTGCCATCATGGGGTTTCCCTTCTAAGCCAAAATAGACCCATTCCTTGCATCAGCAGCTTTTTGTCGGGTTCAACAAGAAGGTTGACTGCAACAGGTGGACAGTCATATTTGAGCAGGTGACAGTGGAGCCAGCCAGCATGATGAGAGGAGGGGAACCAGACTACCTAGGAAGGGGGGGTGAGGACTGAGGGGTCTTCAAAGGCCTTCCCACAATCCACAGATGCCTAAGGTATGCTTCAGTAGCACACCAAGGTTGACAAGTGTTCCTATGAGTCCCCAGACCTCTTGTTGGAGGATTTCAGGATTTCAAAGCATGGAAGGAATCCTTCCAATGCCACGTTCTCATCTGTGATTACCCTTTCAATTACATAGTCCCTGAATCAGGGGGAAGAACATTGCACTCTGGTGTTGAATCTCCTCCCAGAGGCAGGAATGCTGAATGAGGATTGGTCCCCAGAGAAGTCCTGTTGAGAGGAAGCTTGAAAGATGGGGACAGGGCCTAGTGGGATGTCCTTGGGACACTTGAAGGATATTGTGAGACCCTAGCCCCTCCTCTTCCTCTTGTCTGCTTCCTGGTCATGATTTAAGAGGTTCTACTCCACCGTGATTACCAGCCATAATGCATGCTTTACCACAGAGCCCGATCAATGGAACTGGTCAGTCATGGGCTGTAGAACCCTGAACTGTGATCCAAGCCAAGCCTTTCTTCCCAATGCATAGGCTGTCCAGTTACTTTGTCCTAGTAACAGAAAGCTGATGACACACAGAATCTGTCCTCCTTTCCTTCCCAGTTCAGGGAGATCGGGAGAGAAAAACCCTGCAATGGTTCACTGGCTGTCACTTTAACATTTGGAATTACCATGGAAATAAATCTCTGGTCACATGGGTGAGAAATTTTCTAGATTAGGTGAGTTGAGATGGGAGGACCCAGCCTACCTGTGGGCTGGGTTCCTGTACTGTGTGAAAAGGAGAAAGTTAGCTGAGCAGCATTTCTGTCTCCCTTTCTCATTCCTCCCTGCTGATGTGACAGTATGACTCCAGCTTCCTGATCCTGTCATGCTTCCTCACCATGATGAACTTTCCCTTGAAACTGTCAGCTTCCCTAAGCTTCTTCTGGCCCCTTATTTCATCCTAGCAATGAGCAAATGACGAACACAGCTCACAATGGGTCTCTGCTGTAGGCCTCTGCTCTGCACACAGATGGGCTCAGGACAGAGAAGTCAGTGGGATGATGGTCCACAAAGTAGCACCCTGCCATTTGCATGCTGGGACATGGCTCTTCCAGGTTAGGATTGGTCTTGACCCTAAGCTACAACACAAGCATCCTCTCTGTCTATACAGTAGGCACTGGCCTGGGAAGGCACACCTCTGAGGTATGCAAGTCCTGCTCTTTCTCTGGGGGTGAAGTAACATTTCAGAGAATATGATAAAGGCTGGTGTCCTCAAAACCAGGCTGCCGCCTTCATGTGACAAGTAATGCCTGTAACAACCTCTTCTGAGCACATGGTACCTGGTGCTCTGGCATGACATCTGCTCAAGAAGTGACTTGGGGCAAAGTCTCCCCCAGTGTGTGATGGATTCCTCCAGAATCAACACAGAGTCAACCCCTGATCAGAGCTGGGACCTGATAGCCAGAGGTGGCCTGTCACTTGGGAAATCAAGGCATATCCATTGTGCCAACCACAGAGGACAGAGAAAAAAAAATCTTCAAAGGCAGAGAGCAGGGGTGGAAGGTCCTGCTGCCTCTCCCTCATCGTATCCCGGATACCAGGGCTGGCTGGCTGGACCGTGGTGATAATGCATACTCTGTGAGCATGTGAGTGGAAGACCTAGAGACAAAAGGATTGGAGAGAGCAGAGATCCCAGCTCTGCATGTCTCTTTCTCAATCCCTACCACTTTCTAATGTATCTAAGAAAAAGAGTCAGCCAGCACCATACTGGGGAAAGTGGGCAGATAGACACCTGGGAGCCTTTCTAGTCTACCCTGTGTACCATTAGTTTTTGTAGTATGATTCTGTCTCCTGTGAAGATCCTAAAAAGCAAAAGTTGCCTCGGCAGGTCCCGCAAAATGTTTCCAGGGCACTCAGAGGTTCTCACTCCCATGAGCCACTCTAGTTCTTTGTAAGCAGAGGCTGGACGAGCTCTGCCCAAGTCCATCATCAGCTTCCTTCTGCCTTTAGATCCACACTTGGAAATGGTTTAGTTGAAGGTATGGTAACCTTGAGAAGGGGCCTTACAGCAAGGTGGCATCCTGGGATTCATCAGGCCTCCTGCCTCATCATTGATTTCATTGACACCCGTGAGGTTAGCAATCCTGGGCTCCTGCCCAGCCCAGCTTTGAGGAGATCCTTACCTCCCCACCCCTGTGCCTATGGAGTGGGAGTGGCCTTTCTCCCTTGGAAATGAGAGCCAACGAATAAGGAGACATGCTTTTGTATATGAGCAGCACATGGCTTAGTGACAGCCTGAGTGACAGCACATGGAAAGACAAGAGCACATGGAGTCTTGAAGAGAGACCACCCTGCTGGCTGCTGAGAAGGATGCTCCATCACGTGTGGACACAGGCATCGGGAGCAGCGAGGAAGGGGGCAGAGACTCCATCACGTGTGGACACAGGCATCAGGAGCAGCGAGGAAGGGGGCTGAGGCTCCATCACGTGTGGACACAGGCATCAGGAGCAGCGAGGAAGGGGGCTGAGGCTCCATCACGTGTGGACACAGGCATCAGGAGCAGCGAGGAAGGGGGCTGAGGCTCCATCACCTGTGGACACAGGCATCGGGAACAGTGAGGAAGGAGGTGATGTCAGAAATGGAGGAGGCAGAGCTGTGAGCCAGGCTGGATGGAAAACCTCAGGGAGAAGACAGTGGTAAGCAGACACTGATGCCTCCAGAAGAGACATGGAGACCAGCGGTGAAATGACTGACTCAAGGGGCACAAGGACTCTTTCTGAGAATAAGAAAATGCTACTAGTTGCCACTCCTGTGATACTCACAGAAGAAAGCAGCTGCCCTTCTGAGAAAGCCACCATGGAGAAGCGAGCAGGTGCCAGACAAGAACCTGCTGAGTGCTCTGGGGTTCAAGGCGTGAAAGGTTAAATGCTTGAGGCTGATATAATGGAGTTGGTTCAGTGCTGGGATACAGTGGTGCTCACTGGAGACTAAACCTGGCAGGGTCGTCTGTCTGACCACAGGAGGCTGGTCCTACCACGCTGTTCATAACGTTGGTGAGAACTGTGATCACCGAATCTGGACGTGAGCTGTTGAGGTTCAGCTGCTAGTGGAACACAGGGCCTCATGTGCGTTGAGGAGGGCGTTTGAGCAATGTCTCACCAAGAAGTGGCCTGTGCCCCAAGGACTCTGATATCCCTTCTTCTGGAACTTTCTCTCCTGCAGCTACATATCAATCCACCAGAAATGGTTGGTTGAGAATTGGCCAAAAGCAGACCCCTGGGGTGGAGCCAAATTCTAAAGCAAAGTAAAGCTTCCTATTGTGTAAAACATCCCAGAGTCCCCTGCTGTCAGCAGATGGGGGTGACTGGTTGGGGACAGTCAGAAAGCATGTGTTACAAACAACACAGGTGAATTTTTCTTAAGTGGCATGACACAATTGATGTCACCTTCTTATCTAGAAACCTAAGTCAAAAAACAGGGCCCTGAAGGCTGTCAGGACAACGTTGCCATCTAAGGCCATTGATGATCATTCGTCTGAGGTAGATACGGAGGCAGAAGCGAGGACAGATGTAGGTGTGGACACCTGAACACCTATCTCAGGGGCTACAGAGAGTCACCAGGATTCTTTGCCATGCTATGCTTTCAAAATGGCCAGCATTTTGAAGACAATTTAGAGATGCAGGCCTGGGGTCCCCACTTCTTCACAGAGCTCCTCTCCAACTTTGACCATGAACTGTGGTTCCAACTCAATCAGGGGTGGAAATGACACTAGCTGGGGTGAAGGTCAGAAGGTGCTGTGATCAGCTT
>PVHP010030673.1:0-21522 GCA_004024765.1 Zapus hudsonius | reverse complement strand
AAGATGAACAATTGTTTCAAATATTTGATTTAGCTTGATTTCTTGACATAAAATAATTTTGCCTGAGATAAAAGTAAAATTTACAGTGAGAGAAGGATAAGAGCAATAAGCAGAAAATATCTGAATATTTAGCTGCTTAAAACTCCCCCAAATCTGATGAAAAATATAAATATTTCTGCCCAAGAACCTTAATGAGCCACAAGCATGATACACAGATATTTACTTGAAGATAAAATATAGTCAAATAGAAAACAAATTCTAAAAGCAAAATAAGCATAGGTTGTCACATTCAAGAGATTCCCAGAAAGACTAAGAGCTGATTCTTCGTGGTCAAAAAATTAAACAAAAAAAAAAAAAAAAGAACAATGGTGCTCAAAAGTCAGAGTGATCATAGTAAAACAAGCATATACACTCATACGTTGTTGCAGAAACCTTCATGTTGCTGGCACAAGAAACCTGATTAAATGCAGTTTATAGGAGGAAAGGATTTATTTTGGCTTATAGTCTTAAGGGGAAGCTGTATGATGGCAGGAAACAGTGTAGCATTAACAGAGACTGAACATCAACTCCTTGGGAACAGCAGGTGGACAACAGCAAGAGGATGATCCAATCTCTGGCAAGGGGGAACTGACTGTAACAGCCCTAAGCCCACCCCCAATCAACAAAACATCCTCTCCAGCCAAGTTCACCTCATGAATTGCCACCACCTGGGAACCAAACATTCAGAACATGAGTTTATTGAGGGACACCTGACCCAAACCACCACATTCCACCCCTGGACCTCATAAACTGATAACCACCCATGAAGTAATATGTAAAGCATTCAATTCAACTTTAAAAGCATCCATAGTTTTTTCAGTCCCAACACTATTCAAACATTCCCATAGTCCAAAGTCTCTTAACCGTTAGCCTATAAAATCAAACTAATATAATGGCACAGAGTGTATACTCTGTATTCACCCTGCAAAAGATGGCACTGGGCACAGCATGAGAAGAGTGAATCAATACAAGATCTAAATAAGCAGGGCAAACATCAAATCTTGTCTTGTACTAGCTCCAAGTCTAAGATCTCTAACCATTGATAAAGTCTCTGGGTTTTTAATTATATCAGCTGCTTACAGCTCAGGGGGCAATCCATCCCAAGACAACACCTCTCCTTGACACATATCCATAGTCCTGGCATCTCCTGGTCTCTTTAACACAACTCATGGTTCATCCTCATTGCTCCATTGGGCCTCCACACAGACATTTCAACAAGCCTGCCTCAAAATGCCAAGTAGCAATTTCCAACAAAAACAAACCCTGTTGCAAATCCAATGACCTTCTCTTTCCTGCATCTGTTATACTCCCATAGCACCAGTTGGGTCACCAAATTTGTTAATCAAGGGAGGAATAAATCCAACTTCAAAGAACACAATACTCCTTCAACATATATGTAAAAGCAAATGTCATCATATTTCAGGTTTATAACTCCTTTTTTCTATGTATAAGTGTATAGAACAATAACTATATGTAAATATATGTAATATTTAGCAAGAACATTATAGCAGGAGAAAGACATAAATATTTACACTGTTGGAATCAAGTGGTACAGATGGAATATTCTCCCCTTCAGCTAGTCTCTGGATGCTAGTTCTTTTTGAAATTTTATGGACAGTTCCAGAAAACTTTGCCCTCTGAGTTTATCTGTTTGTTGTCTTTTGTCCCAGACCCTCTAATTGTTTCTCCCCTTTGGATTCACCCCCACCCTCACCCCACTGGTTGGGGATCTATGTCTGCTCATTTAGGTAGGCTCAGCTCCAGGAAATGATCATCTAGGGCATGCATGATGTGAATCTCCAGCCCTGAGGCATGCACAGGAGGTCTCTGTCTTTGTGACATCCAAATAGGGTGGAACATTGTGGGTGGGTCTGTCAGTGAGCCCCTGTTTTATGGTTAGCTAAAGAAGTTCCTTCTTTCTTTGGTCTCAGACCAAAACTTTTCTAAATAGAGAAAATATAAGAAAAGGTTATAAAATAGGGAAGTTAGGGTCTTAGAGCCCAGAGAAAATTCAAATCTCTCCCTTATCAAAAAGAAAAAAACAAAATCCAGTTCAGCTAGAGTGAGAAGAAAAGCTTTGAAGCCAGAATTCCCTTACCCCCACACACCTGCCTGGCTGTGCTTAGAAATGGCTAAGCCCAAGGCCTCAGAAGAGGAGGGAAAGACAACACTGGTTAAGCAATTGGGAATTCTAATACTCCACAGCCTGCCATTGGGGAAAGGTAAAACAGAGGATAGGCAAAGCCTCTGAAATTAATACAGATGTAATGTTTGGGCCAGATCTGAGGAGGGGCTCTTACTAAAATTGCTTCTGCCTCTATGTTAATGCCAGGAGTTCCAGCCTTCATTCTTCCATGCCTTCTGCTCTGAGAGACATGTTGTATTTATTTCAGGTTGTTTTGTCTCCCTTGCTCTATACAAACTGGCCATGGGCACTGAAAAGAGGAAACAGGCTGCAATGCAGCTCTCAGTGTGAAGTTTATCCTCTTTTGCTGTGCTCCCCAGTGACTGGGAATTGATCAGGAGAAAGTAGACACTAAGGACAGATCTCAGATGGGTACTGAGGCCAAAGAGGGTTGAATTCCACTTCTATTGGAGTATCTCCAGCTGCGACTGTGACTACTGCTTTGTCCTCCTCTGTTGGTGGATGTCAGGGCCCCATTGCTCCCAAGTCCAGTGCCCACTGGAAGGATATTCTTGATGGTTTTGCTTTCTTGGCTTCTCTGCCTTGCTGAACCATGGAGACTGAAAACATGGGAAATATCAGGGTGCTGAGCCCCAGGAGAAAATGAGCGAGTCCCAAGTTGCTGCAGACAGATAGGGACTTCTTATAAAACATTTGTTATAATTGTTTTAAAGTTTACTTTCTCTCTTTATAATTTTATGGAGCTGCTCACAGAAAATAACCTAAATATGCTTGAATTCAGAAGTATGTCATAACGTGCTTTCATATTTTAAACATGTGTTTCAGAGAATTTAAAAAGGTTCAAAAACTTAGTAAATGATAGAGTGTATATTCTGGATAAATATTACAAATCATATTTGGTCTACTGTTTTACAAAAGGATATTACAAGAAGCTTCTTAATGACACGAAACAGAAACTTAAGTTATGTTATATTAAAGGTTTTTATGGTAAAGAATATTCTGAGATATGGTCTCTCCCACAGAGCCCATACATTAATACATTAATAATCCCACTGATAAAGGTTCTCAATATGATAATGTAACAAAAGGAGCCAACAAGTGATTTGTTTGTGCAATGAAGAATAACTTTTGTGAAAGTTATTATTTTTAGTTATAATGAGATAAACTGATTAGAAGGACAAACTGGAAAGGAAACTTTAATGTTGGATGTTCCATGTTTGATAGAAAGATTCTTACAGGGTGGTTACATAGATTTTAAGGTAACAGTATGTGAATGATTATATGAGTAAATGTAAACAGAAGATTTAAAGATATAGCTATGATATATAAGAAGAAACAAATCTAAACCATAACAGGACTTAAAAATGTTAATCTGTATTTTCTCTCTGGCTTTCGCCACCTGGAGACACCCTTTTCAGATAAGGATTTACTAGACAAAAGGAGACAAAATAGCTAAACTGAATCTTAAAGTTTTGATCAGACTCATTGGGCTATGTTTGCCTAGGGCTAATATGAAAGTAAACAGGATGGACCTGGCTGGATTCGCAATGTCCTGGTATTGAGATTGTAAATTTATGTCACCATGCCTTGAAGCATCCACATTAAACTTCAATTCATGGATGTTAATCTGTTCATGATAATGCCTGTAAAGACTGACTATAGAGCTGGACCACTCAACGGAATTAGCTTTGTTCCTCTGCCTGCAATATTTAACTACTTGCAAATTAAATCCTAAGATTGACGTTTGCTCATCAGCATTTACTGTTCTTCTATAAGGTTTTTTTTTTCTTTGCCTAAAAACTGTATCTTTGAGATGGTTCCTGTTTTGTTCAGACTGGTTTTGTCAGGTGGCTGTCGCTGAGGTTATCATCTAAGTCTGATAAAGATTTAGTCATTATGATTTGTTTTAAAGAGAACTGAGGAGACTCCCATGACCTAAGAAATCCTGCTAAGTACAAATAATGTTGGTATAGTTTGTATGAGCTCCATATATTCCAACAGACATAAATATTACTTTAGTTTAAGTTGTAAAATGGTTCAATGGTCAAAGGTGTTTGCTTACAGAATGACTTTATGCCTGTCAAAAAGTTATAATCAGGCTGGTTAATTCAACAAAGACTGAGTTTTGTTTTATTTTAAGCTGCCTGTAATCAATCAGTCCCAGTCAAAGTTACTTATTGAAGAAACTCTGTTGTTCTGCTTCTAGCTTTTCCAGGCTGACTGGTACTTATATAAATGTATAGAGAGCCAGAGATGTTTTTAAAGACAGATGCCAAGATTTTATATTGACTTTTCCTAGCATGTAATTTCTGGGTCAAATCAATTGATTTAAAGTTATTCATAAAATATTGTTTTCAGGCCTAATAGCTTACTATGCCTGTAATTAGAGATGATTGTTAACTAAAATATATCTGCTTTCTATGTTCCAGAAGAGGCTTACACTGTCACCTGCCAACTATACTTAAGTATAGAATCAGAATGATTTAACCTTTGTGTTATTCCCTAACCATTCTGCTTTACTAACCAGATAAGTTCTGTGTTCTTTAACTAGATCTTTTATACTAATCAGATATGCACAGTCTCTCTGAGTGATTAATAACCATAGGTTAAGGCAAAAGCCAATTGGAAACATCAGAGTCAAAGGATAACCAATATTTTAGTTCCTGCTCCCAGGTCAGAAGGCCACAGGAGAAGATGGGACACACCTAGCTCCTAGCCTCTGGTAAGTTACCTGTCCTTTTGATCAGGAAGGACACAGAGACCTGGAGATAGACTCCAAGTCAGTGTATCTGCAACAGAAGAACCACATCAGAGGAAACCATTCCTCCAGGCATCCCAAGAGAAGGAAGGCCACATAATCAGCAAGGCCTTGACTTTTCCTAACAGATAACACAATATTGAGATTCATAAAGCTCTTCACAGGTCCCAAAGAATCTCTTCTGTAGAGCCATTATTGCCCTCCAAAAGTACAATACATTGTTAACTTTCACTGCCTGCATGGTCTTAAACACCCAGTAAGAGAATATTATAATTTCAACAAAGATTCAAATGCATAGGCTCTCTTGTCTGGTGCTCACTTACAGTACTAAACTCTAATATTAATCTATGCTTTCTTCTGCTTCTTCCCAGCCCTAATTAGCTACTGCTTGCCTTTAAATAAAAAATATAGAAATTACCCTCATTGGTTATATTTACCTGATAGTTATAAATTTGTATTTGTCCAATCGTTCTTTGCTGTGCTTTATTACAGTGGAAATGTTTACCCTGTGCCTTTAATTCTAATAAAGGTTATAGGGATCTTTAAAGCTAGACTAAATAAATTTACATTGTAAGAATGATTATGTGTTTGTGAGGGCCAATGATCTAAACGTTTGGCCCCATGGAATCAGGTGAGAGTCTTAAATCGATAAAGCCCTACTAAGGAAGAGGCATTAAGACAAATCTGGAGTCCAGCCCAAGGATGTAAAGACAATTTGGAGCTCTGACTGTTTGTGCTTATTGAGGTTGTCAATACTAGTTGTTTAACAGTGTTTCTTTACTTAGATTTATATATGTGAGCCAGATTCTTCTGCCATTGATGGGGTTCCCTTAAACTGTAACACTGGCATCCACATACCTCTAGGGAACTGGGCCTGCACCCATCACTGTCAAATGATGATATAGATGTATCACACCAGAGGCAAGAAGGCAACATCCTCAGCTGAACAAAACAGCCAGCATGTCACCAGGAATCTAGAGGCTCCCCTCAAAGGCAAGCTCTGGAGGATACCTGCCCCTGATGAGACTTCAGCTCTACTCTAGCCTGACTAGTCTACTCAGGACAGAAGCTTGAAGACTTCAACATGGAATACCAGGGAATATGGACACACTGTCTCCCATCCTATTGGTGTTTGCAATGTCTGATTAAATTATCTGCTTTGATAACAGACTGTGCTTTTTAAAGTTCTCTACCCCAGAGACAGACACTTGTCCTTATGTTTGGCCCATATTTTCATTGTGAAAAGTCCCAGTGCTACCCCAGGTTACCAAAGGTTTTTGCTCATGGTACAGCTGGCCCCTGCCATTCGTAGTTGGCCCTCTCCTCAGAATTCAATATTTACCCCTTAATCGTAGTCAAGGATTTTAAAACCCCCCTTAGGAAAATGGGAAGGCTTCAAATGAGTTCTAAGATTTGTTCTCTTGGTCCTCATGGTTGACTGCCTTAATCACAGCCATTTCAGGGCCTTTGATTCTACTTCTCTTAGGGTTGCATCTTGAATACTTTGATTAAGTTTATACACCAAAGAATCTTTTCAGTTAGGACCAGGAATGGGCCCATGATGACAGATGAGTCCAAGATTTGACTCAGTTACTAAAACCAGTGGGGAATGAAACAGCCCCTGGTAATTTAACCCAAGAAAAGCCATCTTAGAGTCTCAAACAGGTCTTGCAAGATTAAAGACTAACATGTGGCAGAGCTCTCAAAGAGCAAGAACAACTACATCTGGATACTCTGCGTGACTTCTTGCATCTAGAGGAAACCAGACCTATTTTAATGACTGAAACCCCCACCCCATTATCAGCATTGTGAAGCAAGACATTTTCTGTTGCTTGTTTGCTGGTGCTGTGGGTTGGGGGATCTGGAGAAGTTCCTGTTCTTTAGAAGGTTGTAATTATTTAAGTATGAACAAAATCTTATGTTTTTGTTGTTGCTGTTTTGTATAAACATGGGTCTGGAAGTGAGCTCAGGGCTGTATTTAGGATCCTGATTCCCAGGTGTACTCACCATTTGGCTGGCTAATAAAGACTTTCCCTTTTAAAATCTTATTGGGTGGTCATATCTCAGTTTACCCCATTACAAACAAATATGTTACCGTTACATTTTGTTTATTCAAACTTTCTCCATGATGTTCTATTTCATGATGATTTTCTGTATTATATTTTCCAGGGGCTATGTTTTTTAAATGTCTTTATTATCCATAATTAGATACATTGTATGAGCAAATCTTATGATGGTACCTCCATTTCCTCCTCCCTGTCCCCAATTCACTGGGGATCCTCCTTGGTGGGCATACTGCACAGTCCATGGGGTAGAGGGCTATGAATTGCACAAGAGGTAGCCAGTTCCCCCCACTTTGTGTGTTGCTGCTGAGGGGAGCAATGTCTCTAGGTATCCTTCCTCAGTATGGCTCTTACATTCTTTCTGAAGGGGCTGTTTTCTAAATTAGTTTTTTAAATATTTGCATACAAGATAACAAATTTCATTATGACATTTTGTTCTCTACTCCAATCTTCCACTCCCCACCCCCCTTTCTGATTCTTTCCCACAATAGTCCCTGTGCTGCTATCATGAGGCATGGACTCTAGTGTGGTTTTTGCCTCACCCTTAAGATCTCTGATTGCCCTCTCATAATCTGTTTTATTTATCTATTTCACTACCCTCCTTGCAAATATACACAGACATAAAAATTAAAATTTCATATGAATAAAATCATATCGTATTTGTCTTTCTATTTCTAGCTTACCTTCCTTAACATAATAATTCCCATCTGAAATCTCCTCAAGCTATGACTTTAGTGTCAATGAAAAACAGTGCCTCTATCATTTGGGTCAAATAAGTTGTCTTTTATTACTTTTTTGTGGTTGTTGTTCTAAATTATTACTGCTTTTTAGTTGGATTTATATTTGCACTTTTGGATATAATATTTTAAAATATTAATAAATAGAAACTGCATATATACATGTCTTGTTACCAGTATTTCCCTCCACCCTGTCCCCATTCTACTGAGGGCCCTCCTCAGTGGTATTGCAAGAATGTTCCATGGGATGGAGGACTACGAGCTGTGTAAGCATCAGATAGGCATTGAAGGGGGTCAGTGCCACTGATATTCCCCCCACCATGGCTCTTATAAACTTTCAGCCCTTTCTTCCACAAAGTTCTCTGATCCATGGTGGGTGAGTTTTAAGCCTGCTTTAGTGTTGAACTCTTAGATTTCAGCTTTGGGAGGATTTTGAGTATTCTTGGTGTCTGTCTTCATCACCCTGCGGCAGGTTGTCAGGCTGGCTGTGGGAGCAGCAGTCTTGCTCATCTCTCCACTTCCTCTGTGGTTTCACCTGGGCCCTAGATGATGCATTAGGGGTGGTCCATCTCCTGCTAGAAGGTCAGCTATCATTTCTGGTCTTGGTGGTAGAAGTGGGTTGTTCACAGTTCTCAGTGCCTCCTGGATTCCCCTGTGCTGGTGTGGCTACATGTCTGCCATCTTGCCTTGGTGTTAGTTGTTTCTTTGTTTTTGATAAGAGATGACACACATTTGCACCCAAAAAGCTTTTTCAGTTTGCAATTAGTAGCTATCTTCATAATCATTAAATTGATTTTGGAATCATTCACTTCTTTCTCTTATTCCTCTGCTCAACCTCTTAAGTTTGATGCATTGTTTCACAGGCATGCTATGAAATTTTCATGGTTGAATTTTCTTCTTTCCTATTCAGCTCTTACTTCACAAAAATTTCTCAATTTTTTGATTTGCTAGAGTCTAGCTACAAATAATTTGTTTTCTTTTATTTTTTTGAGGTAGGGTCTCGCTCTAGCTTAGGCTAACCTGGAATTCACTATGTACTCTGAGGATGGCTTTCTATCTCTGCCTCCTGAGTGCTGGGATTAAAGGCATTGAACCACCATGCCCAGCCAAATGATTTCTTGAAACTAAGCAATAGGGAAATAAATGCTCAGGCTTGTCGCATGTCTGAACTCTGCTTAGGGTTTATTTGTTTTTGAAATTCTTGATTTCAACATCAATAATCATGAGAAATCCAAAGAACTATAAAGAGGAAGATGAGGGAGACTACGTGCTTTGTGAAAATTAAAAACCGACTCAGAATTCCAACAGACTGAGATCACATAGTTCCATGATAAAGGAGCAAAATGACTCTAGAAGGCAGATCACACAATGTCATTCTTATGGAGGGAAAAACTATAGTTTGAAGGCATTGAAGTTTTCTTCAGATGACATAGGTAAGACAGTGCCAAGACTCCGGTCTCACCTGAAACTTGCATCACAATATCACAAGGCCTTGTTCATACACAAGGATTCCTGTGAAGTCACTATGGGAGCAAAGTGCACCAAGCCAGAGGAGGCATGGAGTCCACCCCCCATGCTGAGGGTCAGCTTTCCTTTCCTCTGCTCCAAAGCAATGGTGTAGGACTAAGTCTTGGACTCTCTGAGGAGGATCTTTGAATAGAAGACCCACTTTACAGATAGGAAATGCTTCCAAATAGTTACACCCAAAACCCTCCCTTTGGAAATCTCCAACACTGTCTTTGAAGCACACTGTTTGAGCAGGATTTGCTGTAAGTGTTCATAATTGGTTGATATATTTTAAATTGTCAAATGCCCTTTAAACAAGATGCCTATGCCTTTAAGCCTAACTTTTTGTGGTTATGAAACTCCTTGAGAATTTTCTGAGTGCTCATTTCTGGGCCACATGTACTGACATTATTGACTCTACAGGCTATCAGTTCAAAGGCATGAAGCTAATTTCCTCCATTTCATACAGATGGAAAGGTCCAGAGTTTACCCAGAGCACAGATGCTTAATGACTATTATATCTTACAAGTGCATTAAGGATATGTTAATGACACAAGGAAAGATGTTTCCCCTTCAGGCTCAGTCTGTTTAGATTGTGGGGTTTCTTCTCTGCCAGGCCATTTTCTCATTCAACGGGGACAGTTCTGGGATTGAAATTTACATTGCCCAGAATGCCCTGGGGCATTCTTTACTGAGCCTCAGTCTCCTCATTTAGAAATGGGAAAAAGAACACTAATCAAATTAAATTAATATGCTTACAAAATGATATTGTCAGGAAAGATACTTAGAATATAGCTCTTAGCATATTCTAAGGGTCAATAAATTGTAGCCATAAAACATGTTGGATATTGGGAATTATTACATTGGTTATCATATTTCTAGCATATTATATTTTTTGTTGTTCTGTGAGGTGGAGGACAAGAAAGGTATGAATGCTTTATAATGTGTTTTGACATTGAAACCTTCAACCTAGTTTGCCACAATCCTTTTGTTCTTGTGGAAAACAAAAGACAAAAAACAAAATAAGACAAAAACCCTTATTGTTTCTTCAAAATTTGAAGATGTATAAACTTTGATAAAGTAAGCAATAAAATAAGATAAACTTCTAAAAGCTTACACTTAGAAAAAAATGTGGAATAAATGTCCCCAAAATTTTGAAATGCAAATGGAAAGAAAAGTCGTCAGCTTATCCTAAATCTAGTTTCCTATTACATCAGTCTGTGGGCGCTGCTGATGGGAGAAGAAACCACTGTGTTACTGTTCCTTTAGAAATGCATGCACACACAGCCCACATTAGCAATTTAATTTTGAAGTGCTTGGATATCTTTCTTGTTTTAAATTGGTCTTATATAAAGCTGTCTTCATTCTTCTCAGAATCACCGATATCCAAAGTCAGATGGCAAAAAGCCAAACGTGTGAAGGCTTGTTTCATAGCATTTAAACTCCTGACCCTCTTGTCGTAGTGATATTCAATGCCTGCATCAGCGACCCCCAACAGTTCCATTTCAGTCTTATGTCATGTGCCGTTGCTTGAAACCTATCTTTAAAGTTTCTTTATCCATACATTTTTTCTGTCCATAAATTTTAAACTCAGCTCTGAAATTATATTTGGCCTGGCTTCTCTGAATTTTGAATTCTTAGTACTTTTACAGAAGGAGCAAAGAGTCCCTGTACCCAGGGCCATGGTTTGAAGTGAGGATCAAGGGAGAGCCACATGAATTAAGCCCTTCAGTTGTCACTGATGATGGGTATGACATACAGGCTTAGGAGCTGTTTTCAATTACCTATACAGAAAAATCAATGGCAGCCATTTGTCCTGGTTCAGTGAGCTGCTGACTCCTTGTGGGGAGAGGTTCCAGGGGCTGTGTCTGCCAAAGGCATGCTCGTTCTCCTGGCAGAGGCCATGAGGAGTGAGTCCTGTTCCTTAAGCAGTAAATCTGGAAGAAGCCAGATGCTTCTGTGTCAAATGTGAAATGATTGTTTATGACAACAGAACAATGACACTGAGAGAATGGAATTTTCTAACTCTGACCCAAACTCAGCTCCTATTTTCCATCCTAGTTTTCTTGTCCAAAAAGAAGTAGGGAGTAAGCATTGAATGATTGAATGAACAATAAATCCTAAATATCATCTATGTGGCTACGGTAGAATAATGTGGGGGCCATTTGGTTTAATAAATGTACTCAAAAACATGGGTTTCTCAGGAATATATCCATCCTCTTATCATTTTTATTTTCAATTGACTAAAATGCTGTAGGAGTCTGGCTCAGTAAATCAGATCAGGGTGCTTAGTGCAGTTAATTGTTTGGTCAACATTCCCATGTGAGTGTCTCTAGTTGATGACTACCGTATGTCTCTTTTGCATGACTTTTCCTGGGAAAATAGGAACAAAAGTCTATCCACCGCAATCAGGGCACTGATAACAGACCAAAGCAAAGATTTCATCCAGGATCATCCTAGTAAATGAATGAGTTTTGGGGGGTTTCTTACAGGACCATGGATGAGACATGACATATAGACATATGAGTGGTTCAACATCAGAGTCAGCAGCATCACCACAATGTCCCACCTCGGCACAAGTGACAACCTCATGAAAGCGACAACAATGGAGTCCAATTTTATGATAAGCTTTCACCTTCTATATATTCTAGCTCTCCCACCCATGTGGGAGTGATAGCTGGAATACCCTGAGGGGGGGTCAGGGTATTCTCCCTTTTCTAGTAGGAAGTATTAAGAGTTCCACTAACATTGCCATAGACCTAGCTGCCAATGCATTGTTCATCGGTTTCTTTGCCACGACTATGGGGATATGGTGGTTGTATGTCAAGTGCCCCATAAAGGCTCATATGTTTGAATACTGAGCCCCAGCTGGTGGGGCTGGAGGGAGTATGTCACTGAGGTTGGGCCTTGTGTTACAGCCTGGCCCCACATGTTCTCTCTCTCTCTCTCTCTCTCTCTCTCTCTCTCTCTCTCTCTCTCTCTCTCTCCCCTGTTACTACCATGTGATGCCAGTTTCTAGCTCTGGCTTGCCATGATGAACCTTCCTCTTGAAACTGTAAGCTATATTAAGCCCCTTTCCTTCCATAAGCTGCTTTTGGTTAGGTAGTTGTTCATAGCAATGAGGAAGTCACTGAGTCAAAGACTTTAGATCCCCATAGTGATGTGTGCTTCATGATGACAATGGTCAAGTCTTGGGCCCATTACAACAGGCCACAATGAACCCTGACTGTCTCCTGCCTTTGGGTTTATGCTCTTCTGCTAAGTGACTTGAGTAGGTGTAGATCCAGTGATGGTTTCAATAAGTGTTTGTCCTATCGATGTGCTTCTCCTTGAAACCCAGACCTCTGAGACAGTCAAAGCTCCCCCTCATGGCGAGGCATGCAGAGAGAAAGGGGTCTGACCAGCATTCTAGCTGTGTGATCCATGGCTTGAGTGCCTGAAGAAGCCATGTGGTATGATCAACTTCTAGAGTGAGGCACGGTGGAGTTGCTCTGAAAGTCTTGTTCACATTGCACGTCTGGAACAAATCAATGATGGCTGAGGTTTTGTTTTTTTCTTTTAATTTGTAGCTTGTTTTTTGAAATGTTTTACTATGTAGTTCCAGCTAGCCTTGAACTTTGATGTAGTCTAGGCTGGCCTTGAACTCATGATTCTCTTGTTCTCAGCTTTCTGAATTCTGAGATTACTAGGATTGCTGATTTTTGCAGGTTTGGGGTAGGTAGTTTGTAACCCAGCAATAGTTAATCGAATCAGCATCTCCATGTCTGAAAAGAGGCAGTCCAATGAGGTTGACAATTTTTGACGCATTCCTTTTTGTTAGTGTGACAGGGAGAGGGCATGCTACTTAATTTCTTTAGCTCAACCAATAATTTGATTTGTGGTTTTGGAGCAGCTCCCACTCTGCTATGTGATCACAGGATGATGAGTTGGAAAGTCTGCACACAGCATTTATCCCACATTTCGAAAATTGTACAAAAACAAATAAAAAACCCAAAATGATCTCTGGAGTCTACAGAAGTTAATGTAATTCATTTTGTGAGTCTTTCCAGTATCTGCCCTGTTGACTCTATTGGTTTCCAACACGTTCATGAAAGTAGACAACTATTAGCAGAAGTATCTGGGATATGTCAAATGCTACTACGATAAAATAATGCACCCCTGTTGCACATTTTGCTCATGTTAATGTAAAACTTCCAGTTCCATGGTTATATCCATACAATGCATTAGTAATCCAGTCTTTTGAAAGAAAAGGGTCAGCCAAAAACTGAGCATTATCAATAGCTTATATTGCTTTTCTCCTTATCAAAGCAGCAGCTATTTCCTAAAATTGAATATTTTACTTTCAATAATTTCTGATTTGAGAAGATATTTAGGGAGCTTCAGTTTTTCAGAACATATAGATAACAGTTTCTCTCTCTAACTTTCACAGACACACACACATTCCTATGATACATTTGTCCAAACTGATTATAAACTCAATATAATTAGTTAATGGTATTTTATCTATTCAAATTGTTTTTGCCTAGGTCTCTCTATTTGCAATGGTGCATAAATTCAAGCATCAAAAGTTGTCATGACATTGAATCATTCCCTCTTAAGCATATGGCTAATAAAATTAGTTTCTATTCAAAAAGCTTCCTGTTACTGACGCTGACATCTACTCTCATAGCTCAGGGAAGGTCTTGTTGGTTAGTTGCTCGCTGATGTTTTGAAAGCTATCTAGCCTACAGATAATATAAGACAAAGGAAATAAATTGTAGAGATAATCAAGACCTTTTGAAGAGAGAAGATAATGACAGGGTCGTCATTAGAAGTGAGAATAATTTGAATAGCAAAGAATCAGAAAGAATTTTGAAAGACTAACAATTTACATATTGTTATAATGAGGATGTAGAATTAAAATGTGAAATGGGCTATATTATAGTGTTCAAGCATAAGATTTTGTTGGATAAACAAGAATCCAAATGTAAAAAGATAACATTTGGTTTTTTGTTTGGGTTAATAATGGATGCTTATTTACAATTATAATCTAAACTTATTAAATAATATAAAATATGTTAATTTTATTCTTCAGTATAAAATGCCCATTTGCTCTGAAAGTTCATTCTCCGATATAAAAGTGTATTTTCAGAACATGAGGCCCTTCTGTAAAAATGATGTTTATTATATGCTAGATTTACAATTTGATATTGTTTTAGTTATTTTCTTGTTGACCGAGTACCTGAGAAGAAGCAACTTCAAGGAGGAAGGATTTATTTTGGCTGACACAGTAAGAAGGAGGAGGTAACTAACCACACTGCATCCACGGTCAGGAAGCAGAGACAAGAGATACTTGTACTCAGCTCACTTTCCCTTCCTAATCCCTATGGAACCCACCTATGAAATTAACCTCAATTAACATAATCTAGAAGATTCCTCAAAGAATGCCCAGAGATTTGTCTACTCAGTGATTCCAGGCCCAATCACGTTGACAGTGGAGATTAATCAGTACTGATATGAAAGACAGGAAGAGAAGGCCACCTCCCGAATGTCCTCTCAATCCCATGCTCTGCACTGGGTCTTCACCTTATTCATGTTGCCATTATTAATCCTCAGCACAGTCTCCTGAAGTAAGTAGTCATCCTTAATCCCACAGACGAGGAAACCATGATTAGAGTGTAAGTCACTTGTTTGAAGGTTTTTAGTTTTGTGCGAAAGAGAAGCAATTACAATCCTAAACTGTTGAGGTTCAAGAAGGACCTAGTATATAACACACGCTTTGTCATGTCATGTTGCAGACCATTGAGCAATTTAAAATTGAATAACTATAAATAAATAGAAAACAGGGGAAGGCAAAGTAGAAAGAAATATTACCTTTTCTTACTACATATATGTCTATATATATATATATACTATATATTTTCTATATATTATATATTGGAAATTTTGGAAGGATATGCAGGTTTCCTATAACTGGTTTCTAGCATTATGTAGTCCATAAGGTGACAAGACATGGAGTTTTCAGATTTGCTTTAATTCACTAAGAAATGTACATTGAAATGACTAGTTTTTTAAAAGATCATGGAAGAAATACAATATTAACTAGACATAAAAATCGAGGCTCTTTATTTTTTATCCTGTTTTGATAACATTTGCTCACAGCATACATTTTATGCCACAATTCAAGATAAAATATTTGACTGACTGAGACATTAGTATGCCTGATTAGGAACACATTTTATGCTATTATTATTGTCTCATTCTTAAAATGCTGATGCAAAAAGGGCTTGAAATAGTATGATTCTCATGAGTTTTATTTTTTGTTATTTGAAAAGAAAAAAATTTATTATAAAAATACATAGCGCAATTCAGTGAATTAATTGCTAATAGACCTTGCTAAGGAAACTCTCAGTCATAAGACTAGAAAACCCCCGAAACTTTATAACACATGACAGAGAAGGAATAGTATGCTGTTAAGAACATTGGCATAGGTACAGATCATGAAGTAAGTGATCTTATGGAAGAGAAAAATAATGATTTTACATTGTAACACCTTCTTATTAATAGCCTGGCAGTTAAAGAAAATGAAAGATGTTGCTAAATATGGCATTTTTTACATGTGACTGGTGTGTTCAGCAAGTGTCCATGCACACACCTTATGTGCAGCCAGGTGTAAACGTCCTGTGACCTCTCTCGGTCATCAGGGTGTTTTCTTGAAACTGAGTCTCTCGATGTACAAGGAGCTGCCAGATTTAGTCAAAGTGACTGACCAGTGAACTCCATGGATCCCCGGGTCTCTGCTCAGTATGGGACTTGGGTTACATTTGTACCAGACCAGGCACAGCTGTTTGTGTGGGCGCTGGAGGATGGCACTCGGGTCCTCATGCTTACATGGCCGTGTCATTCCAGATGTTTTAATTTTAATTTTTTATTTTAAGGAAGCAGATGAAACTCAGCATCTAAGAGTAAATCTCAAGTAGGCAAGAGTCAGTGTTGGGACTTCTGAGAATGGATTGTACAATTACAGTTTGCTCATCATATGAAGGGCAATCAGCCACACTTGTAGCCTATGTGACTTGCTGGCTATACAAAAGCATTATTTTTAAAAAAATCTTTTTTGTCAATAATTAGATACATTGTATGAACAAATCTTGTGATAGTACCCCTATTCCCTCTTCCCTGTCCCCAACCCACTGGGGCCCTCAGCCCCCATTTTATTTGCCTGCTTTTCAGGAGAGGCTGCAAAAATCCACATCTTTAATTTGTTCCCTGTCCCTTCTAGGTAACATCACATATGGCCCTGTTATGCTTTATACCAAGTCTACAGGGATCTTCTGGAAGCTTCTGGAAAGATTTCTTCTTTCCTCATGAGAAAAATAGACTGAGGGAAGATCAGTCCTCCCCATCACTCTGGACACACAGCCATCTTAAAGCCACTCCAAATGCTCAGTAAATAGCAGCTCATACTGAAATCTTTGAGACCCTGAACCATTGCCGGCAGCTACTTATTTCCAGATGTCTGTCATGTGAGGCACTGTGAGCAGGTTTTTGGTCTGTGAAGCTGAAAACATTCGTAACTATTCCTAAAAATATGGAAGCCATGCATTGAGGATAGATTTCTATTTTACCTTTGGAATTCTACCATGACTTCTCTTTCTACAGATTGTGACAAGGAGATCACCATAATGACTCATTTCTCACTGATCAAGTTGTCACACCATGAGGTGAAAAATACAATGAAAAATTTGGGAAGGGGATGAAGAAACGGAACCAAAGTGCATTCTTGGTCAGGCCTGGTTCAACTCCCAACTGGACCACATTGATCCACTCTGAAAGAAAAAAAAAAATAGAGTCAACAGGCCTTTTACTTCTGCGGTCTGTAGTGAGGACTACAGGCCATATTTGTAAATTGCCTTCCAATGCCTGAAGGATGATAATGATTGTAAATTGTTTTAACTTTCTACCCTTGAGTTTACTGGCAAAATAAATGTACCGTCATCTTCTCGAGAGCAAATTATAGTTTTCGAAAACTTCAAACAACCTTTATTTTGTGTTTACAGTTCAGATATACTAACTCTTTACTTTGTTGACAAGACTATTAATTCCATCTTTTTCTCCTTCAATCCAGCCTTTTATATTCTTGTCTGGAAGTCCACTGTCATTCCCAGCAACATGAGTGGAAGATGTCCAGTGCAGTGCAGTGACTTTAACAGTCCCCCTGATGCCTGTGACAAGGCCAGTCAGGCAAGCGTGGACCTCTGCTGTTTACCAAGTGGAAGTGACCTTAAATGATTATTTTTTCTCTTATCCATGTGCCTTCTTGCCTCTCTACCCATCCTGCCATAAGCAGGGTCAGAAGAGCCTCTCCCCATGGAGACCTTGAAGGGTCAAAGGTCTTCTTTATGTTCCACTTCAGATTGCTTCTGTGGCTCATAACTCATAGGAGGAATCACACATATGGAGCTTTCTGGTTTCCCCAGATAATCATAAAAGAGGACCACCTCCCTTTGTCCTCCCCCCCTCCAGACCCTCCCCTCTCACCTCATCATGGTGCTCCCAGCTCTCCTCCCCAAGCCCTTAGCTCTTGGGTCAGACTGCTCATCAATGTCAACATATACCAACTAGTCCACAAGCTGGCCTGAGTGCTGGGAACCCAAGTTCCCAGTATAATTAATATTCACTTACAGTTTCGAACATGCAAAATCCAAGTGTGATTACCCAAATGGATTCTGGAGAGACATGGAAGTCAGAGAAGGTTGTAATTAAATGAGGTCTTTACAATTCTTTTAGGTTTCAACTCTCTAAGGTCATGATTGCATACTGGATGGATACTATAGCCAATCTTACTCTTGGGAAGATTTTCTTCTAAACTATTCAAAATTAAAATAAATAAGCTTTAAGTTATATCTGTTTTCAAAAGAAGACAGCCTCAATACAACCAAAGGAGAGAGGACATGAGAGTCAACCATTCTGAAGGCAGGGGACTGGGCTCTCAAGTCCCTACTAAATAATTCAGTGTCTCTAATGGAAATCAGATCCTGTGTCTCCCCAGAGGAAAGGCAGCCCTTCTCTGTGATCCAATACTCAGCTAGCTACTCAAGGACTTCAGAGAACAACAATAAAGTAGAAGGTAAAAAAAAAATATTTGAATGGCATTCATATTCTCTCGGGTGCTTTCTTGGCACGAAGTTTCCAGCTTCCTGGCAGCTGCTGCCATTGTGAAGAGACAGAGAGAGTGAAAGGATGAAAGAAATCAATATTTAAATCTGAAACAGCCAGAAAGTTCAAGGAGGGGGGTGTCAGTAGTAAAGGCTTTGTGTTTGTGTTTGGCCTTTCCAAAGTTCCTGGCCTTGAGCAGGTAGAAGACCTTGTAGGTAAACAAATCATTAGGAATCACACAACCAGGTTTGCTGAGCTCATGACAAGCACATTTAATTGAAGGAAGAATATTCATGTGAGACTTTCATCCAGAAACTTCAGTCATATAACGAACGGTTGCGTAAAAGTAATATATTGTCCTCTCTCTCTTTCTCTGAAAACAGGAAGAGAATATTAATTTCCTCGTCTTGGCCACCAGCCCCATGTCTTCTCCTTGTAAGGACTGAGATGAATGAGTCGGAGTATCTGAAAGCATTAAGCAATCTTCAAGGGAGTACCGCTTTGTAAATGAAGAAAAGAAAGCTTATTATTATTATTGTTATTGTTATTATTATTATTGGGTAGACATGTTAGAGAGAAAGTTGGAACTCTAATCAAAGGCTGTTGGAGCCCCAACATTTGCTGTCAGCTCTGAAAAGGCGCCTGCAGAATTCATTGTATCCAATCCTGGTTGGCGCTGGGCCCAGCATACAGTGGGATTTCTAGCCAATGGCCCCATACAGTGGGAAGGCTGGCGCCTGTCCCAGGGATTAGAGAGCTTTCATTTCTTTGTCTCATTGATATTAGTCACAGAATCTCTCCTCTCAGGCACAATCCAAACCCATGTGGAGGGTGGGGAGGGGAGGAAGCTGGAGCAGAAATTGCTGCAAACCGAGATCTTGAGTTCCCCAGAACCAAGGAGAATGTCTATTTCCAACTTAGTTAGCCAACATCTGTATCCATTTCGTGATCCACATTTAGCAGGAAATGGATCATCTGGGATGCCCTTGAAAGGAAAATTGCTTTATAGATATAAGATACTGTAATATAAGATACTGTAAGTTAAACTTGGACCAATGAGGAATTCACTGTTTCTTTTTTCTGTCTCCCATTCCCTCTACTTCAAACTTCCCTCTTTAAAGAAATAATAACTATTCTGAAATTTCAGCTCAAAGAACAACTTAGTAATCATAATTTGTGGGCACATTTCCTTCAGTTCCTATATATGTGTGTATGTGTGTGCAGCCTGTGGAAAAAGCCAGATGTGAAACATTTATTGACATATTCCCTGATTTGTTCCTTTACAGATGTGCGTGTAATTGTGTATTCATAAGCATGTTCATTGCAGAATGCATTTCTAATAATATGTCCTAGCCCTACATTCTTGCAAGTCTTGGAAAATTCTCTACTTTATATCATAGGATAAATTTTGGCCTCAAATAAAAATATTGTCTTAGATATTCCTGCCCAGTAGAAACTGAAAATCATTTCCAAAATCCAAGTAGCACCATGAACTACTAATTATCAACTGATTTTGAAATAAACCTTAGAGCCTTGCCATACAATAACCTGATGACTCATGTTCATATCTCCTTGACTGATTCCACTAAACATGTGCAGATATTCAGAAGGAAAGTTTAATAATTTAGGGCTGGAGAGGTTGTTCTGTGTTTGGCAACACTTGAGCAAATCTGATGACCAGAGTTTGGATTCCCTAAAAAACACAATAAAACCAGACAAAAGTAGCAGACACATCTGTATTTCCAAATGCACCTGGCATTTGGAGTTAGGAGGATTAAGAGAATCCAAAACTTTTGGGCCAGCTAGTCTGGAAATCATGGAATCAAAAAATATAAGAGACACCATCTCAAACAAGGTGGGAGCTGAGAAATGACCTCCTGACAGTGTCCTCAGACCACCACATGTGCACCAGGGTGAGTACACACAGAGATGAATGGTTTAAAGGGGCTCTATATTAAATACCTGTTATATCTTGCCTGTTTTCATTGTACTACAAAGTTGCCATTCGTGTAAAATTAATTAATTTCAGATGTAACATCTGCACATTTTCAGGCATCACTATAGGGACTCGGTTTAGAACCCTCGGGTAACACCCAAGTGTCCCTATTTGTAAAGGAGGAGTTATGTAATTTACCAATCTCATCCTCAGTAAGTGAATGGCTTTGAAATCATCCAGTCTGACCACAGCCAAAGCTACTAAACATTAAAACTTTCTTTCTATATTACTTTTAAAAGAAATGTATTGTGGTTCATACAAAATTTAGTTATACACAATAAATCTATTTTAACTTTACTGCTTTAAAAATTCTTTTAAAATTCATTAATTTGTACAAGTATGTATGAGAATGCAGGGTCTCTCACTACTGCAAACAAATGCTCTTTTGGCTTAACATAAATGGCTGGGGAAATGAACTCAGGTCAGGCCAGCAGGCTTTTCAAGCAAGGGCCTGTTACTGCTGAGCCATCTCCCTGGACCTTAAATTTTCTGTCTTGATGGCAACCACAATATCAGAAAATTAATTGATGATTCTGACAACTTCTCCCCCATCCCCACTTGCAGGCCCAAAGAACCCCTGGTGTCTTTTGTAGCCATAGAGATGGAGTTTGCTTTTTGTAGAGTCTCATATAATAGGATAATTATGGCATGTTTAGTTTAGTATTGACCTCATTTTCTTCATTTTTTTAAATGAAGTTAATTCATTGATGCAGTTGTAGATTTTTCATTGTGGAATAATATTCTCTTGAATGGATCTACTATATTTTATTAATATGCTCATCAATTTCCAGTCTTGAGCTATGCTGAATAAAGATGCTATGGGTATTATTCACAAATGTTTCTGAGGGATGCATTTTTCTCCCATGTACCTAAGAGTGAAAAGTCTAAATGTCTAGAAAAGCCTAATTATATGGTAGAGGTATGTTTAATGTATGAGAAGCTGTCAAACTGCTTCTCTAAGTGGCTATACTATTTTTCATTCCCACCAACACTTGAGGTTTCCATTCTATGCGCTTTAGCTCTTTGCAGAGAAGCAAAGCAATAACTCATGGAGACTTGAGTCTACTTGTCCATGGTGGGTGAAATGGTATGAAGTGTTTCTCAGATGCTTACTGACAGATAGATCCCTATGATCTTTA